>PTEX01000030.1:4553569-4644161 GCA_003342815.1 Eudromia elegans
CACGCGTAGGTATTTTTAAACTTTTTTTTAGAACATGCCCCGACGTGCGCTCTCCCCCTAAGCCCCCAAACTTCACTGTAGCGTCGCCCCGCTGCTGGATGTAGGGATGTGCGACGCGAAGCGCAGCGCCGTCGGGTCCCTCCTTGCCGTGTGGGACCGCGATGTCACGGTAAGGAGCGAGTCCCCGCCGGGGCCAGCGGCAGCCCCGGGCGCTCGTCCTGTCCCCGCGAGCCCGAACGCGTGGCCGGGACGCGCAGGAGCGATGCATGGGGGAAAGAAGCGGCTCGAGGAGCACTTGCGGGGGGTCCCGGGATGCTCCGTCGCCTGGTGCCCCTCGTAGCTTCGGCGAGCGCGTCCCCGCTGCAAAGTTGCCCCGCGGCGCTCGCGAAGTTATTGTCGCCAGATGATGGGGACCTGTCCGTCAGGCGCCGGGCAAGTCCCCGTTTACTTAGGAAATTGCACGTGTGACAAAAGCGGCCGCCGGAGTGTGGTGGCCGCCGTGAATAGAGGGAGGGAAGGCAATTAGCTGCCGTGTTGTTGGGGCTTTTTACTTGTCACACTGGAGCCTCGTTGCTTTTGTTAGCGCCCTGTAAAGGGAGATCGCCGCGTTTTGTTTTGGTATTAAGGCCCTTCGAGGCTGCGCAGCGGCACTTGGCGCGCCGAGGCCGGGGCAGCGGCGCCGGCCGGGCTCGGAAGGCGCCTCGGGGCTCCCCCCTTGCCCCGGCTCCCCCAGCCCGCCCTGCCCGTGGTCCCAGGCTGGCCCTCCGCGGCGCCTCGCGCCTGCCTCGGCCCGGAGCGGCGGGAAACGGAGTTTGGCCTGTGGGGRGTCCCTCCGTGTCCCTCTCGTCCTGTGGGCTCGTTGCAGGAGGAGGGGGGGGACCAGGGTTGGCGCGGACGGGTCGGGACGTCGCTGTCCAACTCGTTTAGGATGCGGCTCGTGATGGGGGGGAGCGGACGGGGGATGCTCCTCTAATGACCCTCCCTTAAAAGCGGCTTTTTTTTTATTGCTTTGCTACTTGGCAACTTTTTCTTTTTTCCAGATAAATAAAAGATGAGGGGCTGGCAGGTGCAGCCTGTGGGGTTTGCCGAGAGATGTGGGAGGAAGGACCCCCTCCGTGACCGGTCCCCTCGGGGTGTCCCCGTTCCTCGTGCTCAGGGGGAAGTGCAGTAGCCAGGGCTGGGTGGTGGGAGCCCTCCCTGCACCCTGCCCTGCGCCCTTTGCCCCAATGGGCTGTGTAGAAATACTAAATATTACTAAGGGAAAACGGGGACGGGCAGGAGGGAACAGCAGAGCTCGTGCCAGAGGTCTCCCAAATGTCACCTTGGAGTCGTGGTGACGAGAAAACACGCTTTCCTCATGGCTCTCCCCCCAAAATAATTGTTTGGAGGGACTTGACAGCCTGGCAGGCGGAGCAGCCGTGGCCGCGCTCGGGTGCTCCCGGCCGCGCCGGCTCCCGCAGCCCTTCCTTGTCCCGCGTCCTCCAGGTAACTCGCCGCTCTGCAGCCCTCCCGAGCAGGCAGGGCTGCCTGGGGGGGCGGCAGAAGTTGTCCCCCCGCGCCCTGCTCGGGTGGCGAAGTGAGACACCGGAGGAGCGAGCGGGCTCCTCCGGATTGCGATAACCGCGGCAGACGATTTAGAAATAAGACACTTCTCACCGCCAACATGACAGCGGATTTTGAGCACTCAGGAAACACCAGGCCAAAAAACTGGAGACATCTTGATCTTTTAAGACAGCTTTTCCAGTACTTTAAGTGAAGGAGGGGGGAGCGGGGAAAGGAAAAAGAGGGAGAGAAAAGCTGCAAGGAAAATAATACAAAGCCAGCGCAATTGGCATCTAGACAGTAAAGAAAAAAGTTTTTTTGAGGTTAAGAGAAGGAAAGGCAAAGCTGTTATGTACCCGAGGGATGCAATTTTAGTGGGGATGGAAGATGTGAGTGGTAAAGGAGGAGCGCTCGCCTCCGGCTTCTCGCTCTTGCAGCAGCTGGGCTGCTGGCATCTCAATTTGAATGGCTGGGTGAGTAGCACTTTCTGCGGGCGCGCTGGCCTCGCCTCGCCGCCCGAGCGCTCAACTTCTCGTGCGACTGCTCTCCCTCCTCGCGCTCCTTCCCTCCTAGCGCGGGGAGCCCAGAAACAGGAGGAAAAGAGGGGRGAAAAAAAAAAAAAGAGCCCAAAYSCAAGCAGGCATCTCTCATCTCTAGCTGTGACCTTTGTTAGCCACGCTACTTTTATTTATTTATTTTATGCTAATGGTGTGGTGGGTTTTTTTTTTTTTTAATTAGGGCCAAGCGTGACTTTTCGATGGCGCTTTAATTTAGTGAGAGCCGGGAGCAGCCGCGGAGGCAGGTGCTGCGAGAGGCGCCCGCCGCAGCCGGGTGCCTGCACTCCTCCTCCTCCTCTGCCTTCCTCCGCTCGCGCTTGGGGCAGGGGGGGCCGCAATCTGGGACGCTCCCCGGCCGGGACGAGGGAGAGCTCGTGGTGGTGGTGGTGGCGGCGGTGGGGACGCGGCTCCCGGTGCCCCTCGCAGGTGCCGAGCGCGGCAGGGGGGACACGGGCAGCGTCTGCTCTGCTCCGGAGGCAGCTCCGCTCCGGAGGCAGCTCCGCGCCGGCTGTGACATCACTGGGGCTCGCGGTGCTTTCCCGCACTGGGGGCGGAGGGGGCCACTTCAAAGCCGTCCTCCCTTCGGCGCCCAATTTCCTTAGCTCTGAGCCCATGCAGGTGAAAATGCGGGTTTTGTGGGTTTGTTTTGGTTTGTTTTTCCGGTTTCCTTTAGGAGAAAAAGTTGGTTGGCAGCAGGGCACAATCGGTTGCAGTTCAGATTTTCTTTTCTTTTTTTGATGTGATTCAAATCTTGCTGTAAAAAACAAATTATTTTTCTTTTTTTTTATATATATATATTTGGAAATTAGTGAACATAGGTACTAATTTTTAATTGGGTGCTTTTGCTCCTGGATTTGGTTGATTCTCAATTAAATTTTCTGAGTCCTTTGGGAAGCTCTGTCGGAATGGAAAAGATTAAGATTTTAGGGATACTACATAAAAACGCTTTCATTCAGTGGTAACAGAATAGGAAAATAATACTGAGTTATGATAAATATGCGATAGAGTGTGTCCCGACACAGCGCTGGTGTGCTCGGAATCACAGTCCAGGAGACTTTGTATTACAGGAAGTAAACCACTTCTGTACAATCCTCGTAATTATAAACAAAAATGGAAATGTTTTTGGGAATTATAGGAAGTATCTCGTTTTAGCAGGAGTGTTTTTTGGAGGGAGAGGGAGATTTTTTGCTTTTCTTTTTCTTTTTTTAACCTCTGCCAGACTTGCTTGCGTAGTCACTGGATGGAGAAGGAGGATATGATACCTGTGATACCTTTGCCTGTCTGAATGACTTAGTTGATTTATATCCCCTTTCTGGCATAAAACACAGAGCTGATAAAACCCTGCAGAGTTTCCTAATGTTATTAGTCAGTGTCTGAAGCGGCAGTTTTATTTAGACCTTTCTTCTTTCGCTGCGTGTTGGGCACACATGTTCTACACGAGCAGTGGGGAAATGGTCTCAGTGTTTTACCTTTAGAGCAGCTCTGTCTGAGGAGGCTCAGGACGAAAGGCCTGGCAGCTCTGCAGCAATGTTGTTTGTTTTTCTTGTTATTCTAAAAAACATGCAGGGCGTTTAAATTTCAATGTGCATTCAGTGTCTCATCTGGGGGGAAACTTCATACTGAATTAATTTTAAAAGTGGTTGATTTGAGCTTACTCGATTGCTTTGTGGCAAAGCGTAACATTTGAACACAGAAATTGACTGAAAATTAAAACAAATTTTAAAGAGCCGTGTTATTTGTTAAGCTATTTTATATATGCTTGCTATGTGTATATTGGTACAGAGCACAGTCCACTGTAAGCTGTGAATTGCRTTTTTAAAAGCTGCGCTGGAAACTGGCATTCTGTTTTAAAGTATGATACAGATATTCATTTTTTTAATAGTGCTGATGTTACTGCAGTAGCCAAATAGAAGTGTATATAGTGATGCCTGCTGTTTTTCTGTTAATTATCTGTGGGTTTAGCAGCCTTACGTTCAAGTTCTTATTGTAAACAAAAGTCGACAGAGAGCCTAACAAAACCAGTGCAGCTATTTACCCGGCAGTGTGTGCCTGTCGAGTGCTGAAATACCTGGTTTGTATGCGAAAAACAAAGCTCTTCTTTATAATGTCATATTTTACATAATGATAAACAGTAGGTAAAATTGAGGTAATAGATTCTCGTACAAAGCACATTAAAGTAAGGACTATCAGGGCGATTATGCAATCTCTTTTSCCTCTATTCACTTCTACCTTGTTCACATCTTCTCTGGATTTCAGTACATGCATATTTTTCCTCTGTCTTTTCCTTCTCCACCCCCTTTGTGATAATGATCATTTCCTGAAGACCTGTTTTGGTTTCATCAGTCTCTGCTTTCTATACTGTAGTATTCTACGCTAAGGAACATATTATTTCTCTATGCAGTTTATGGCTACCATTTGGGAAGGCAATATTTTTTTGTTATAGTCCAGTGKGTGCTCTCTCTCTCTGCTTTTAGCCTTGCTTTACACTGTTGAACGCCTGCCTGCTATAAAGGAGATAATATCTCTTTTTAGTAGTTACCGCAAATAGGTGAAGAAAGCCCCAAATACTCATTGGGCTGGGGAAGAAGCACTAGCACTCCTTTTACTAATAGAATAAATAGCTCTCCATGGATGCAACTCCATGCAAATTGCTGAGCCATTCCTTCTGTGATGGGAAAATTCACCTGTTGATCAAACGGGTGATAAGCCAGAAATGCAGCATGGGACGAGGCTGGGTACAACTTGGGGGTCGGTGTCTCCTGCATCCAGGTGTTGCAAAGCTCAGGCAGAGCGAATGCAGCGGGGAGCTGTTCCCTGTTCACCCAGAACCTTTGAGGGAAGGGCTGAGGCAAACCCTCACTGGCAGGAGCATAATTGAAAGCGATTTTTGGAGCATCTCGAAGCGTGCGGCTGTGCCTGGACAGGTGCTTGCTCAGCACAGACCTGATGGTCACCGTCCAAGATTGCAGCAGGAGTTTGCAGGAAAAGTTTCGGTTTTCACCTCTCTCAAAGAAAAAAAAAATATATATAGTTCGTAATGGTAAGATTTCTGTGCACAGTAGCTTTGCAAGCCAAGTGTTAGCACCCTTGGCAAGAGAGCCTCTCTACAAACCCTTCCAGTTCTGCTGCGCGAGAACGCGCGGGCAGCAATTCGAGCTGGAACCCCGTCCTTCCCGCTGTACGCCAAAGGAGGATTTGGCATATGCTAATTGTCACCACATCGTTTCCCGTAACTGCCTTTTGGCAAAATAAAGTGGAAATTTCCCGAGCGTTTTCGGCGCTCCCTTCCCCTCGCCCTCCCTCCTCAGCGCGGTCCCCAACGTGGGCGACGCACAATGAGTCCAACGCGGCAGCGTGTTCAGGGGCCCCTTAAAACTGATGGTGAAGGAGAAAACGCTCATTTTCCTCGGTGACCTGCTGGGGTGGCGAGCCCAGGGGCTGCTCCAGACGCTCGTCTGCGCGGATGCTCCTGGAGGTGGGATTTGGGAAGCGGGAGCAGCCACCAGAGCTGGAGAGAGGGGGACGGGGCAGTAGGAGCCCGCACAAGTGCTGCTCGTACTCTGTTTTATGTGATTTTAATTATTTTTTAAGGGAAGGGCTGCGGGGGGCCGGCGGGTTTTGTCATGCTCCCTGAGGGGGGGTATTGTCCTAGCGTGGGCTCGTCAGGGCTCCTGTCATCGCTT
Source organism: Eudromia elegans (assembly GCA_003342815.1). Taxonomy (NCBI): domain Eukaryota; kingdom Metazoa; phylum Chordata; class Aves; order Tinamiformes; family Tinamidae; genus Eudromia; species Eudromia elegans. The sequence continues at coordinate 4,559,352 of PTEX01000030.1, forward strand.
GTGCAAAAGGGGAAAATGAGCCTTTTTTTTAGCAGGGAGGGCCGGGCCTGTCAATGGGGCCTTGTCTGCAGCCACAAAGCGGGGCAGCCGGGGCAGGACCTTCAGCAGCCGTCGCCTGCGCTGACCTGGGAAAGGGCTCGGGCCACCCCGCCGGCTACGAGGGGCAGCGGATTTGGGGGCGGGGAGGATGCCCGGTCAGGTGTGAAAACCCCCGTTAAGGGAATAACCTGCAGGTCTCCTTCCTTGGCCAGCAGAGCAGAGCCAAGCCTGTGTCCTTGGAGGAGATGCATCCCGGCGGAGCAGGGTGCATGAAGCCGAGCGCGCTGGTTCACCGTATCGGCGCACGGGGCAGGGAGGGTGGAGAGGGGCCATGTTTGGGGGTTTGCCTGGTCTTGCAACTCCGTGTTCTGGATCTCCGTGGGAGAAGGGGGAGAAGGCTTTGCAGGGCAGCACCGAGATGAGATCACCCATAGGAGGGGTGGAAAATCCCGTCTCCCGTCCCAGCATCCTGGGTGCTGCAGAGCCGCTCGGCAACATGTGCTAACGTTTCAGTGGCCGCAGCCAGCACAGCTGCCGTGGCAGCGGCTGGGAAGTGTGCGTGGAGACAAGTTGCACACCTATTTCTAATGTGAACTAGGGTCGAATGGTGATTCCAGGGCACCGTGGGCCTCCTGCGCCCCCGAGGAGGAGGGGAGCGGGCGGCAGAGCCGCCTCCGCGCGTTTTTGTTTTATTGCACGGGGCTCATAAAGACACGCGCAGGGCCCGTCTTTCCTCCGCAGGAAGGGGCAGCGGCCCGGGAGCCACGGGGAGGAGGACGTGGCTGCAAGAGGCAGGMGGAGCTCTCGCCCCGTYGGCTTCCGCTGCGYGCCCGTTCATGGCTCCKGAGGCGAATGGCCACCTCTCCCCTCCTTCCTCCCAGGCTGCCCGTCGCGGAGGCCGAGCGGGAGCCTCTGCGGCCTGAGGGCCCCTCAATCTTTGTTGGTCGCTCCCGGTTGGCACCAGCGTGCCTGACCAACGAGTCGGCCTCGCRGCTCCGGGTGCTTCCAAGGGGCTCCCTGCCCGTGGACGCGGGAGGTTTCGCCTTGCCCCTGGCACTGACCTCCACCCGTGCCACAGGGCCTCTGCATTCATCTCCACCTTCAAGTTAATGTCACATTTCTATGGCCCCAGGCCATGGTCTGCGTTGGCAAGGAGATGTGGCAGCAGCCAGCTCTTCCTGCGTGGAGGCTGGTGGTGCTTTGTGCATCCTGCAATGTGCCATTTCTATTTATGCAAGTCTTAGGTTGATTTCAGAGACTGAGGAATGATAAATTTATACAGCATCTATTAACTCCTTCAGTAAATGGGSAGTATTCATCAGTGGGGTGTGTTAAATTGGGCTGTAAATGCATGCAAGCGTCTTTCATCCTGTTAATGAAATGTCCTTACCATGCAGCAATGACTAATGCACAATTTACACACACGCTCCCCTGCAGTTGTAATCCAAAGTTCATCTTTTCTTCTTGTTGTTTTGGGGTTGTTTTTTCCTAACAGCACCTACCCAAGCTGTGTGCATCTTGGGACCCCTCTCCAACGTCTCCCCAGCCCCAAATTCAGAGCGAGGGTTCATTCTGAAGTTCCATTATTTCATATCACCTGTGTTTTAAGCCCTCCCAGAACCATTTCAATTTCACATATAGAGAGTTAGTGCTTGCGCCCCTCTGGGGACAGTTTCCTCCGGTTTGCTTCAGGCAGGGGTTATCAAGCAAAGCCGACTGCTGTTGTTTCTCCGGCAGTTCTTTACGCTGCCCTCTAACCTGCCACGCCATCCCCTGGCTCTCAGCGGCCAGGGGTGATTCACTGGCAGGTGCCTGGGTGCTTTGCAGGCGCTGTGATTCCCCGCAGAGGTCCCTGCTTGCTCCCCTGCTGCGAGCGCTCGTGCTGATGCTGATCCGTGCGGGCCCAGCGCAGCCCCCGCGCTCCCTGTGTGACAGAGCCATAAATGGAATTCTTAAAAGTTGCCAGCGAAATTCCTGCATCTCGGGATGGCTTCTGGCTTGAAAGGGCCCTCCATAAAGTACTAGCGAGCGTATGCTGGAAAAGGGCCTTTTGCAGGGGGAAGGCCAAGGTCATCTCATAGGTGTCTGCTCCTCTTGATGGCTTCTGCAGTTTACCTTCCGCTGCCAGTGGATGGGGTTAGGACCACACTCGTTACTCTGGCAGAACTCCCGTTGGCTTCAAAGGTAGATGCATATGCAGGATTAATCCTGCTCTTTTCCAGCAGGCCCTTTCTGTATCTTTTTTTTTTTTTTTCCAAGGAAGCTTAGTTAACCTCAAGAATGCTGCTTTTAAAGACCAGCCTATTTACCATATTGTGCATAATTAGTGCAGCTTGCAAATTGCGTGTGCTATTTCCAGCTAGGTCCCCTTTTCTCAGGGTGCAGTAAAGAGGACCAAGCAGAATACCAGCCATTCCTGAGGACAGGCACACTAGTGCAGCTAGAATTACAGAGACGCTGGTTTGGACTCGCCTGMTTTGGACAAAATAATCTTAAGGATGTAAATGTATTTTCCCCTTTKCTCCCAATATATTTTCCTCTTCACACACCCCTGCCCCAGTATGATCAGAGCAGGGAAAAAAATCATACCTATATATGCATTACCTATTCGATATCAGGATGGACACTCAAATAAAAATGACTTACCGGGGAAAAGTTTGGGGACTAAGCTTTCAAACTCCTCCTGGCTGTTGATTTTTGTTTATCTTATTATTTTTCTTCTTCCCTGAAAGACATTCAGTAAAATMTGTAATAATCTAGCACTCATGCCATTTTGCCAGGGTTTTGCAGGGGGTCTTGGTGCATCAAAGCAGTGGGAGGTGGTTTCCCACAGCGTACATGTGGTTCCCTATGGTATATCTGTCTTTGGTGATGCAGACACCAAAGTCCAGCTCTCCTGTCTAGTGCTGCTGCCTATTTGTTGGCTTAGGTCTGACCCTTCAATGTTATTCTGTCACTTTTTTCTTTTTTAACTAACCAGTTCTGATTTCTATGAAAATAAGCTCTCCGTGGAAGACCGACATTAACACTGTTAGTCTGTTGGGATCTGGATGAGATTTTGGCAATGAGGTGGAAACAACCAGGAGAGCAGAGAGCTCCAGCAGCTCCCAGCCAYGCGCTGCGTCGCTCCAAGCAGGAGTCACGGAAGCCTTTGAAAACAAAAATCCCACTTACTGGGAAGTAATTTTGGGGGAGAACCAGAGCTTCCTTCGGTCATTTGGCACACCAAGTTGTGTGGTGCTGAATAGCAGCCTGGGTGTTTGGATGGGGCGTAGCGTGATCCGCTACGTGATGCCCTTGCCAAACCTCGCGGTACTTTCAGGCAGCTCAGGTGGTTGACTTGGAGGGAAACAGGTTTTTGGTCTGAGTGTTTCTGTTGACTTTTTGGATTAAGAGGCTAAATCCCCACAGCTGCTCTGATGTGAACCCAAGATGGTTCTTTGTGGCCGAGGCTTGTCCTTAGTTGTGTGACTGGCAGAAGCTCTGACCCAGGGCCCAGCCAGCACAGCAGCCTTGGGTGCCTCAGCTGTGCTCCGCTGGTGGGACCTGCTTTGCCCCGGGGTCCTTGTTAGCAATGGGTCTATAAGGGTTAAAAAAAAAGAAGAAACAGGATAAAAGTTGTGGGAAGCATTAGCACTGCCATTTCTCTTTCTTCTTTGATGCATGGGAATTTTTTTGCAAAATGTCCAGTTTGGCAAATAACCATTTGCATGCCAGCGGACGGATCATACCGCCGTCTCCCTCCTGCTCCTGGTGTAGAAGCTTGTTCCTGAAGCATAGCGGAGSTGTTTCCGAAGTGCTCTAGGAGCAGCTCAGGGTGCTCGAGCGCTGCCGGGGTGGCGGCGTGCTCGGGTCTGCACCGTGGCGGCGTGCTCGGGTGCGCCCGGGTGAGCGTGGGCACCTTGGAGCTGCCTCTGGAAGGCCGGGAAGGCGCCGGCGGAGCCCATGCGGCAGCGGGTGCCGCCGCGCTAGCGCTGCTCTCTTCTAATGTGATTCCTTTTGCTTGATGTTAATGCAAGTTGTTCCTTACTTAAAGTAATAAAAGGAAATGAAGACACATTCTGAAATGAAACCTGACTCTAATCCATTCATCATCTAATACCAGCCTCTTTATCTTTGCTGGTACCTAATCTGGTTAAATGTCCCTGTTGTAGGATTTTAGTGAAAATCCTCTATGGGGAATAGGGGTTTTTGCAATTGGATTACTCGCAGTAAATGGTCCAGCAGTTCACTTGTTTCAGCTTAATTTTTCCTTTGTGATCTTGTAAGGGTAAGTTACAGTTCAGCCTGCCTTTGCCTTTCATTCATTCATTCATTCCTTCGCTCTCTTTTTTATTGTTGGTAGGAATAAAGATCTTTCCCCYCAGAGCTAGGAATGTGACAAGTAAATTCTCGTGATATCTGCTCGATTATTCTCCCCAGAAGAGTTTTAATTTCAGTGGCTTTATGTGTGTTTCTGACATTATTTTTACAGCTGAATGCTTTAGTAGCCTAATTCGCCAGTATCCAGTTTCCATTTATTAGTGCTCTCCGATGAATTGATAATTAATCAGCTCTCCTAAAATATATATATATAAAATATGCAGGTGATCGCTTGTCAGCTTAATGCTTGCTGATGAAGGGAATGCTCTAGCACTACAAAGGCTTTTTATCTGGCGTGTTCGCGGTGAACAGTGAAATGCAGAGCTGAAAGTGGGAGCAGGAAGGGGRAAGTCCTGCAGGTCAGCGACTAAATGGGGGGCTTAAGGCGGGGGTGGCTCTGCAAAGTGCTCTGCCTGCATCTTGGGAGCAAAGCCATGGATTTTGGAATTAGAAATGAAATTTTGAAAGTTGCTGCTGCCCCATGCAGGAGCACAGGGGGTCCAAAAGATTAAAGAACCTTGTGTGCAGGGAAGGAGTGTGAAGAGAGGGGCAATGCCAAGAAGGGACCTGCAAATGCGTGAGGATGCTGCTGAAATCCAGACACGCTCTTTGCTGTGGGGGGAGGCTACAGCTCTCCTAACACCCCGACCTGTTTTCTCTCGACAGTCTAACAAAGTGCCCGTTGTGCAGCACCCGCACCATGTACACCCTCTCACGCCGCTTATCACGTACAGCAATGAGCACTTCACACCGGGAAACCCTCCTCCACACTTACCAGCCGACGTAGACCCCAAAACAGGTAGGTGGGAACTCGTGCCGTGCTTTGAGGGTGGATCTCCTCTTCTTGCATAGCCTGGCCAAGGGCTGCGCTKGGGAAGGTGCCAGAGCACCAAAGGGAACGTGTAAAACTAAGTCCCAGGCAAAGAACTGGCCAAGATAGTTTCTCTTTAAGCCAATTAGGCTTCAGAAGGAGCCCTACTGGGTGAATTTTCCTAAAGCCTCTGTGCAGTGACACCAGAGTTGCATGCATGGGGTCATTTGCAGGTGTGTTTCTTTGCGAGCATGATCCTCCGTGCAGTATTTGGATCTATTAACGGCTTGGTTTGCATGCACGACCCGGYGAGTTAAACATGTACGTTCTGTGATCTGCGCTTAAAAAATTGCAGCTGGAATTTTAAAGGTTGTGGGTCATGACCGCTTTCAAAATGAAGCTCTTTTAATTCCCCAAATCCCATTGTTTCTGTGTCAGGAGTTCAACCATTTTTCTCCTATAATGTTGAATTTTCATCTACCTGAGCTACTTAACTCCACCATATACTTGCAACTCTTTTCCCCAATGTAAGTCTACCCAGCTCCCCGTTCAGCCTGAAGGGCAGTCTTCTTGAATATAGAGCAACGTGTAAAACCCCGACTAGATTTATTGGTGTTACAGAATAGAATTTACATGTTATTCTAACTTTTTAAGAGTCCCTGTTTAACCTTAGGGCCCAGGGAAGTCAAACAGTGTCAATCTTCCTTCTTCAGGCTGCATTGAGCTCTTAGTAACAGTGTTTTTGTTTTTGTTAATCCAAATCCCAGCTAGTTAATTAGAAAGTACATCAGAAACTGAATTCGTGTCAAGAGTTTGTCAGAAGAATAGCCCCGTGTTGTCCCTAACGTGTGCAGATAATTTATCTAAGCTCCAGTCCTTGAATGAGGCGGTACATTAGCTGTTTTTCACCGCATACGCTTCAGTTGGGGCCCCCTTTTAATTGTACTTAATGCTAACTTCACATGGCTTAAAAGGAATCCATCTCGCCATCCCTGGGTATTGCAAGTGAATGGCATAGTCAGCCCCTCATTTAAATAATGGTAGTACAGGGAATAGCTTTTAAATGGTTATCGTAAAACATATGATTAACGTCTGTAGACTGTTTACTTTTCTTCTGTGAACATTCTTTCAAGTGTGCAAATAGCTCACTGTATGGTTAAAGCCCAGTTAATCTGTTTGGGTTTTGTAATGGAGAAAAAGCAATGCCTGCATGAAAATGTCACACAAGGAGATTTAATTTAGAGATTAAAAGCTTCCTGAGTGACTTTAAAAAAATAGGTTTTAGCCATGAATACAGTGCCCCTTCCTTTTAATGCTCTCTGTTTTAATTTTACCTCTATTATGTTATTATACTCTGACTTGTTACTCGAAAGACCCAGTCCTGTAACCCTTACTCAGCTGAGTGATATTTAGGTGCCCTAAAGGTAAGAGTGTAAGATTTGGGCTGATACCCGGAGCTGAATTCTGCTCTCTCCGTAGGAGCTGCACCATGTCAACCAAGGCACATGGGCTCTCTCCCCTGGCATGCTCAGCCCCCCAGGTTTACCCACCATTTAGAGGTCTCCGCTCCTTGGTTTTTGGGAAGGGCTACAGACACAAAACTAAGTAATATCCTTCAATCACCTCAGAAGGGTAATTTGCAATTACGTTGACTGGGTAGCTCGTTTTGGAGACTCCTTTGGAATAATGCCCTGCTGTCAAGCACACAGTCCAGGTCTAGTTGAGGCCTCTGTTCCTTGGTGACTTTGAGAACAAAATAATCACGGATTCGATACAGAGGTCACCCTCCTGTTGAGCATTTAGCACGGTGTCGCACCTAACCTGTACCTGAGGCTACTAAATTCTTAACCTAAATGATAAAATAATTATCTCTGGTTGAAGAAATGGCCAAGGAGAGAATCACATCAGTTTTTCTCATTAAACCTCATTTAACAAAATACCAACAAGCTCCCTTTATAAACTAAGACTGAGAAATGTCCTTCAGAAGCTCAAAGTGAAGATATGGGTGTTGTAATAAAAAAGAATAGGTAGCAGTACAGGAACCTAGATGATTTTTACTTTTATTTCTGTATTTACATGACTCAGTACTAAAACCACTTTATTTTCCTCTTCCATAGGAATTCCAAGGCCTCCACATCCTCCAGATATATCTCCTTATTATCCGTTATCACCGGGCACTGTAGGACAAATCCCCCATCCGCTAGGATGGTTAGTACCACAGTAAGGAGTTCCATTTTTTTAATTTCCATTTTAATTTTGATGTATAAAATTTATGTTGAGAGCTTGTGTGTCTGTGTGCGCATGCGTGCGTGTGTTGAGATAAGTCTGTTTGCCAAGTGCCGCTTTATTGAGTGGTTATCAATTTACCCACCTCATAAAGATTAATTAAAACTTATACCAGGTCATGTGGTCTTAAACAAACAGGGGCAGTTGGGCACAGCTTTGCATGTTGTCTCAGCTATCTGATGGCTTGTGAAGCATGAATTTTTAAGTCCTTCCACAGAAATGACTTGCTCTTCTTAACGCCCTTACGCTGAGCCATGTTTCCTTTTTGGTTTTTTTTTTTTTCTTTTTTTAATATGCCCTCCAATTTGGTTTCCTGGGCACTCAAGGTGGTTTTAGTGGACATCCTTTTTATCAGTGTGCAATGTTAAGGTTCATTGGCTTTCCCTGACAAAACTGTGCTCATTCTTCTTGAGAAGCGACAGATCTTTGTGTTGATGAGCAAAACATTCTTGCTCAAAGTGATATTGGACTGTTGGTGTCTGAGGAAGGGAGTTTCCTGCCAGATGAGAAAGAGGAACGAGTTTACTTCCAAATCAGCTAAGGAAAATGCCAGGGAAAGAAGCAGATTTGTTTGATTGTTTGCTTGTTTTTGCACTAGCAAAGCCTTCTAGGGAGTGAGGTTTCCTCCAATAACTGAGTCCTTATTCTCTTTTTTTTTTCTCCGTGATGCCATCTCTGCAATGGGTTTATAACGAATTTCCACGCTGCTTAGGCCTTTTGTGCAGCATATTTTACTTAAATGCTTTATAAAACACATTTGTGTTGCTGAATACAATGGTTCTCTGCATTATAAATCAACATTATTATCATGTTTTTCTCACATAACAGGCATTTAGGCCTCATCCAGAGTGGGGAGATTGTATTTCGTTAGGAATGAATTGCCCTGAGCTAGGAGGATTTTCTTCCCGCTCGAGGTTATTTGACCAGCTGTGCTCAAAATTCGTCTTTGCTGGTTGCCTCTCCTGAAAGAAATGGGATTTGCACCGTGAAGGAGAGGGGCAGGAGCCCGAGGTGCCCAGGTGCACCAGAGCCCGGGCCCATGGCTGTGGGCTGATGTTGCCCCTCACCCATCATCTCTCTTGCTGAATCTCCCCAGAAAAGCATTGCACAAGCAAGGCGAAAACCCAGATTTCCCTGAACTCAGGAATTTCTCCTCATTTGTGCTGCAGGGTTTGTAGCAAACCTTGCTCACTGGTAGGACACGTGTCAGCTCCTTTCTTCTTTTCCTCTCTTGCTTGCAGTTCAACTGACTTACGCTCTTCTCTTGCAACTGCTCACCTCGGTTTTGTGTAGTAAATGCCTCAGTACATAAAACAAATATACTGAAGTACTGCCAGAGGTCAGGAGCATTAATCAAGTGAGAATGTAGGGAAGAAATTCCTTCTTGTCACTGACTGGTTTCTCACTGCGTAAATGTGTCTCAGTGTCTTGCATGCCTTAAAATGACACGTGTAAGTCCTTCTTGAGCCAGACCCAAGCCAACGCGGCCACATGTGGCCAGTTTCAGAGCCCAAGTGACAACAGCCACCTTCATCACAGGAGGGGTCTGTCATCACCATGAGTTACCTAAGCTGACACCAGTGGTATATTTGCTCACCCACCACTCTCAAGCTTCTCTCTGTGCTTCTTGCTGTGGGATGATATCTTCATATTCACTTTTTCTCTGACAGAGTAGCATGACCATCATCGCAGAAGCAGCAAAAAGCTTTTATTTCCCCTCTTCTTACCACTCATGCTTCACAGCCAACTTTTCTGTCCATTTATCCTCAGTTGGCCTGGACGTCTCTAGCATGGTGCCCCACCAAAGAAAGGATCCTACCCATTCAAGTGATATATTTGAAGGACAGATAAAAAGAACTAGTCAGCACAGACAAACCTCAATCAGAAAAAGTTGTGTGTCTTTCATGAGGATGCTGTTTTGCATGTTGCTGTATTTTTTAATTATTGTAATGAGGTGTGATTGTCTATTGGTTACCCACAATACTTCTTGGGGACTCTCCCCCGGTAACTCTTGTCAACACTTGTTAATCTGACAAAAGGCTACAAATTAAGCTCTGTTAATTTAATGTTTTCTCACCGAGATCTAAATACCGAAAGAGGCCCAAAGCGCAACTGAAGTCCTTTGATTCACTGTACTTTATTTTGGTATAAATTTACATTCATTATTGTTTTCCTTTGGATGTGTAGCCCTCAATTAGTGTGATGGCTCCATTAAAGCAAGCGAGACTTCGCCTTTAATTATTACAACAAAACACCTAGTTTCAGCTTGGGGAGAGGGTCTCTATTGACATAAGCAGAGGTTATAAAATTTAATTAGCCATTCCTATCAGATTTATGGCATTCAAATTGTTCTGTGTTTCTTTCCTTTGATCCTTGCTGTACAATCCCCAAGATTTTTGTTCTGATCAAATGAGAATAAAGCTTACTGTGCAGAGAGAAGTTTTTTGTTGGTTTTTTTTTTTTTTTTCCAACCCTTTTTTCTCCCTCTCATTCTCTCCTTCCCTTCTTTGTGCCAGGCAAGGTCAGCCGGTGTACCCGATCACGACGGGGGGTTTCCGCCACCCTTACCCGACAGCCCTGACTGTCAATGCTTCCATGTCAAGGTGAGTTCAGAGGATGTCCTGAGTCGGGAGCGAGTGTAACTCCTCCCGGTGTCCCCCCTTGAGGAGGGCGTTTCTGTGGGGAGAGGCATTTCTCGAGGTGCAAGGACCGTGCTCAGCTCTTGGTGGGGTGGAGGAGGAGGAGAGGATAAGTTTGGTGAGGTGTGGACAGAGGGGAAGGGAGAGGGAAAGCATCTCTAAAAGCCAGCAAAATGAACAAGCCGGGAGAATGTGATGCTGAAAAAGCAAGGAGGAGAAGTCGTGACACCCTTTGCTTTCCTGGGGGCTGCGATGCTCTGCGTGCGGCAGGGCTGCTACCCGAGCAAGGGTAGCGCGCTGTCTTCCCCCACCAAAGCTCCAAACGCTGATAGGCAACATGAAAGGCCCTGCCTGACCCTCTAAAGCTTTAGAAGTATGTGTTTCTCCCCCTCTCTACCTCCAATTAATTCCATCTAATTTTCCAGGGGCTGCTAGTTTTATTTACAAACTGGTTGGCAGCACTATGTTTAAGTAATCACTAATTGCTCCTAATGATAGTTTTATTTTCTGTTCATCTGATTTTCAGTCTGGTTAATTAAATCGGTGGAGGTTTAGGCTTTCCTGATGGGCTGAAACAGCTAATCCATTTTGATGATGGCACATAATTAAATTAGCATGCATTACATAGCAAGGTTCCACGTCTCTTCCCCGCTCTGTCCCTTCCTGTCCATCTCTGCAGTTTAATGTGTGGAGGTCGGTGTACAGAGGATTTGAGGAGGCAAAGATTAAAAAAGAAAAAAAGGGCAAAAAAGCACACATCACTTTGAGCAATGGGAACAAATAACCAGAACTCATGAGTGAATGAGTAGGGAAACACTGTGATGCTCTTTAGATCAATAGAAGTAGAGGTAAAATTTACAATCTGCCCATGTTGCCCTGCAACTAAAGAGAGACAACTGGAAAATCAACTTAAAAAAAAAAAAAAAAAAGATTAATAGACCCAGCACAGAGGGGAAAAAAAAAATCCTGGGTTGGGGAGCGAGCTACAAATTTAAGCAATGGTTCCCTCCTTGCATTTAGTCTTTTTAAATATCTACAAGAGATTTGCAGGCGCAGTGCGAGGCAAGGTAGAGCTTGATTTAGTTTAATTATTATTAGAGAGGCTAGTCATTTGGGGGAGGGGGGGAGGTGGGAGGGGGGAGGCTGTATTCCCAAGATAGGTTTTATGAAAGGTATCTAGTTAAAAAGAGTACACAGCAAATTAAATACATTATTGTGGTAATGGGACGACAGAAGTAGAGGTCTATTATACTTATGGCAGTTATAGGAAATGTAGGCTCCTTGCCCTGTTCTAGCACATCCTTTGATATTCATTCCATTCAGCAGCAGGGCCAGGACTTCTCAGAATTAAGTGATGGGTCATTATACTTTAAACACCATGGAGAAGCCTAGATTGGCAATTAAACAGCACTTGCTGACACTCGCTTGTGCCACCCTGTGACCCCCTTTAGATTGAGTTGTTGGAGCTCGGGGCCCTCAGCCTGCTAAATTGGTAGCAGGCACTTCTCCTGACGAGGGCTGGCTCTGAAATCTGCCGGCTTCAAAGGGAGCAAGATCATGTATAAACCATAATGTGGGTGCACCGTGGCTCAAAAAATAAGGCAGGAATAGATGAAATGTTACAAGTGCAAGGGGAAAATGAGAGAATAATGACAAATCTAATGCAACTCAAAGCAGAATTGTTGCACAGAAAAATGCATCCCACTGCTTGTGCATAAAATCAAGGCAGGCAGATGACATCCAGTTAACAGAAACATGTCAACAGTGAAGTAAAGTGAGAGTGAGTAAGAGAGAAGCCCCTGAGACAGCCAGGAACAAAAAATTAGTTGTCCTTAACAAGTTAAGACTCATCATTATATTCTGGCTTGGAGCCATAAAAGGAGACAGTGGCGTATAATGAGCTGCTTAGAATTTTTAGGGTGTTTATTGCAATTCATGGAATACTTGTCTGGAGAAAAAAAAATCGGGGGGGATGCTCGGGCAGAGGTGAGGGGTGTGCGTGCAGGCACACGGCCTCCCTCCTCGTCCCCGTCGGCGCCAGGAGAGCGCCGGGGAGATGCTGGTCCTTTGTTTCGGCCTGCGAAGCAGCGCGGGCGGGCGCCGGTGCCCAGCAGTGCCCGTCACCGCAGCCAGGGCAGGGCCCAGCTTCGCCCACCTCCGCCTCCAAGGCCCATTCCCTTCCTTCCCAAAGCCTCCCTTTAAGAAGTCCTTTTTACCTGCGTTCCCATGCCGGTCTTCGGATCATATAATGCTTCCCAGCCCAGAATATTCCCAAAGCTTAGCAATTACAGTCCATTAGTTAGAGCATGCTTATGAATAGTTTATAAAAGGTTAATGGGTGGCTAATAATGATTTTAATAAGTGGTTTAGACTATTAGGTAGTGTCTTCAGGTTGTTTTAACCGTTTACAACATTTCTCTCTGCTTGTCACATCCTCTCACTTCTTATGCATGCAACACGCTTAATAACATCTCTTGATCCTTCATGACCCCTCCATAATGTGGCCTTAATGTAAATGGGGACTGGGTTAACTGACTGATGGGCAAGCAGTGCAGCCCTTGTGAAAAAGTAACTGCTACTGGGAAAGAAAGTTGGGAAGCAGCTTAACAACATCACAGCACGTGCAGTGCTGCAGAGAAGCCAGGTGATATTTGTAGTGTTTAGGAGCCATTTTCCTGAGTCTAAGCTTCTGCAGGATCAGTCTTTTCCACCSTTTCATCCTTGTGCTGCCACTGGGTGCAGCTGCCCTCCCTTCCTGCCAGGTATCCTCATGCCAGGCAAGCTCAGCTCTTCCCTTCTCCTCCCCAAAGGAGGGAGTTTCACTCTATCATTGCTGTATCATCAGCTCTCACTCCTTTTCTGTGCAGGGAGTTGACCTAGGAAAGACAGTCCTTAGATAGGGAGCATGGCAACTCTGCTTCCATATTGATTTCAGTGAGGTCAAGGTGTATATATATATATTTATGTGTATTTAGAAAAGCTAAAGCCCATCCCCTTGAGTTCTCATTCTGTGTTTATTGCTTGCACTGTGCTATGGTCAGGGCCCCCAGGCATGGTGTGGACACACTGAACGTCCAGCCCACACACACAGAGGGAGGGACAGCAGAAGGGAGTGAAGTGAAGGCCCAATTTGTGTCCTGCCCACCGCTGAGGCAGTTCGGTAACAGGAGCGGGTCTAGAGCAGCCCCGACGCCGTCTCCTTCCTGACCTGCCTTGCATCAAAGTCTGTCCCCAGCCAGGCACTTGCTTCTCTCCCACCTACTTCCATTAGGGAGCTGGGGAGGTCTTTTAATAACCCACTTGGAGAGTTGTGTCAATGGGTCTTTAACAAAAGTGGAAGCCTTTGAAGGAGTGACCACTTGGCTGCCCATTCTCCTGTGCTCTTGCCATCCTCCTCTGCTCCTTCTCCCCGTGCCTTTATTTGTAGGAGCTGTAATTTTTCTCCAGTTTGAGAAGTCTCACATCCTCCCTGTCATTCCTGCTCTTCCCATCACTGACTTCAGGAGTAAAATACTTCTGTCCAATGATCTTGAGCTGATAGGCAGAAACCACAGAGCTCCTTTTGGATATAAAKCACCATTCTCTGCTAGCTTGTGAATGTAAGGAATATCTAGGCAATTTGGGATGTTTTAAGCTTAATAATGGAATTTTTCAGGGGGTGGGGAGTAAGAGAATCCCATTATATTCTAGTATATGAATACAATCTCCTTAGTAAAACGCCCATGATATAATAAATAATTCTTTTTGCCACTGTTTGCTCCATATTGTGGTACTTTATTTGGACCAAWGCTGCTCAAAATTCTGAGTAGAGAGTAGAGTTTTACAAAGAAAGTTAAGTTATTGTTTGCCAGATCAGCTTATCCTTGGAATTGTTGAGAGAAATTACTTTTGAGCCAAAACTCTGGATTAGATCCCATTCCCTGGAGACTGGTTGACTTCAGTGGGAGTTCTCTTAGGCAAAGTCATTCATTCATTCCCTGTGAAACCTTTTAAAACTGTTGATGAATAATAAGGATAAAAAAATCCATCCTGCTTTTGAAAAGTTTAATTTCATTAAGAGAAACAAAAACACTTAATGATTGTGGTATGTTTGTTCTGTGGCCTTGACCTGGCAATTAGAGTCTGTGCAAAAGGATTCCATATCCCTGTGAATCCAGCTGCAGGACTGGGGCTCCACGTATATGACCATGAATCATAGAGCTGACAGCATTTTTCTTCTTTCAAAAGGCTAGACTGTTATTTTGCATGAATTTAAGCCTTCCTCAGTAACCTTAGTGGATCAAAATTGACTTCTTTCCACAACCCATCCACCTTCTGTTAAAGCAGGGTGGCTCAGAGATTTATTAGCCACAAATAAGTATTTTCTTTTGCTCCATCAACAAAATGTAGCTAACAAAGCATCTATAAGGATTATCAAAAATGCATCTGGATTGTGTTGGCATTAATATTTTATTTTGCTGTCAATATGCAACAAAAGGTGTCAGCCCAAATTCACAACATGATTCAGAACTGTAAGAATTGGTTCCTTGGTTGCCATAGATAATTTCTTAGTGAAAAAAGAAATGGACTGTGGATTTTCTTGCAGGTAGCTGAAATTCCACTTTCATCCAAGTTCATCCAATTGAATTTGCCTTTTGTTAAAGAYGTTAAAAATCATGATGTCTCATGTCAGTAATGATAATGAAGGGGAAGATTGGCTTTAATGACATTAGAAGAGTCATTATGTTTAATTTATTGCTAATTAATGCTGCCAGCTTTCATACGCTTTGTCTAGCTGTCATGTGTTTGTTATATGCCTTTTTTTTTTTAATGTGTGTACACATCCCTCCCCATTCATTCATTTTTATTCTGACGATTTACACAGCTTTCTCTCCTCTAGGTTTCCTCCCCACATGGTCCCGCCACATCATAGTTTACATACAACTGGAATCCCTCATCCGGCCATAGTCACACCAACAGTCAAACAAGAATCTTCCCAGAGCGACGTCGGCTCACTCCACAGCTCGTAAGTCTGATTTTTCAGAAATTCCAAAATACCACGTTTATGTACGTAACTTCAAAAAAGCTTGCATTTGGGGAATGTATTTTTGCTTTAAAATTTTTGAAAAGTAGCCTTTTCTCTTTTGTCTAAGAGATTTGACCGGCATTTAACTACAAAATATGTGAAAATAACATTCACAGCCGTTCAAAGCACTTCTATGGTGGAGGCAAGTAGCTATTAATTTGACCCATTTTAATAAGGAAATGAAATGTTATTGAATTGCTTTAAAGATTTTTTTTACAGTTTTCCTGTTATGTATTACTATGAAACTGTGAGATATAAGGTATACAAATTGAGAATATAGATCAGAGCATAGATAGTTTCAGAGAGCACTGGTATCAAGTTTGTGTACAAACTGAGAATAAACCTGATTTCCTTGCTCCTCCTTCACTAGCACATCTGGTACTTCTTGCCATTCATTTTACGGGTTAATCAGGAAGACATTTCAGATCCTAGTGATGATGGTGCATAATTATTTCTACTATTGTCAGGCTCATAAGTCCCCCCTGTGAACTAAGAATCTATTTTTCTAGGTTGTTGTGTCCTTCTTGTCTAGATTCTTGTGTCTTTCTGAGTTTTTTCTGGGAGGTGAGAATATATCCAGTGATGCCGTGTAAATAGGAGATAGATTTTGTTGAAATGGCCCTCAAATAGCAGCCAGGATATATATATATATACAGCCTCTAGAGAACTTCTTGGATTTCAATGGCCAGTTGTATAAGTGGACAAGGATAACTTTATTCAGGCTTTTTTATAGTATCCAATTTCTGAGGATATATGCACTAAGATGGAGGGGATTAATATAATAAATTCACAAGAGTCCTCACTGTGAGGTTTGTGTGTGTTGTGTCTTTACCCTCCAGAAAACATCAGGACTCCAAAAAAGAAGAAGAGAAAAAGAAGCCACACATAAAGAAACCTCTTAATGCATTTATGTTGTATATGAAGGAAATGAGAGCAAAAGTTGTAGCAGAATGCACATTGAAAGAGAGCGCAGCCATCAACCAAATCCTCGGTCGGAGGGTAGGTAGCGGGTGTAGCCGCGAAGCAGAGGCACGGCCGGAGAGTGAAGCTGGGAGGGATTCACATTGCTTGCAGACAAGGGGAGCTGTGACCGGCTCAACGGGGGCATTTTCCTCTGTTCCCAAACCAAAGACCGTTTTACAGCTCTTTTTCCCTGGGGTCTTTTGCTGGGAAGAGGGAGAGGGAATGGGAAGAGGGAGGCAGGGTGGGAGGGAAGAAGAGGTGGGTTTTTTTTTTAATTTATTGATATTGTTATTACAATGCCGTTTGCATGAGGTGGACATGTAAAAATCCCAGATCTCTTCTGATACCATCCTAGAAATAGGCAAGTATTGGAACCTGCATGAACTAGAAGAAGGAGGAGCTGGTGGGAGGATGCATTGGGAAAAGGAGGGAGATAGACCCTGTAACGCCTATAATTGATATCTTGGGCTAAGAACAAATAGTTTAGGTTTTAGATCCCCCTGATCTTTGTTTTTATTTAGTTATTCTCTTCTCTCATCCGGCAAACACAGGGACTGAATGATGTAAATGACTAATGGTGTCTCAGTTAAACTAACTGGAGTTATAATCTGGAGTTATAAATAAGATATGAACTGGCGGCATTCCAGACGATCTATTTTTATCTAGCGTGTTTCAAGAAAATCAATTCTAACTGTATTTATACATAACTATTATACCCTATATACTAATATTATTATATTAGTATGCTCTTAAAAATTGTGCTTTTTATTTTGTCTTTTTCTCTTCTCCACCTCAGTGGCACGCGTTATCCAGAGAAGAACAAGCAAAATACTATGAACTAGCAAGAAAGGAACGACAGCTTCATATGCAGCTGTACCCGGGCTGGTCTGCACGGGATAACTATGTAGGTTCCTATGTAGGTGGAAATTTTTCTAGTAGTAGAGCTTGTAGAAATGTGTATGTGACCTGCTGAACTACGACCACACATTGCACACAAGCACTACGTGGAAAGTGTGGCTCAGGATCCCAATCTGGTAACAACAGCCGACGCTTCCCTCTGCAATGCTAAAACTATTGGGGATAATTCACGGCCTCCGCTTGGAAGAGGCTTCCTGACTGGGTCTAGTAAAAGGTTAGATTTGGGGTGTGACAGTAGACCTCTTGCCTTCACTTTTACCAGCATCTGGAAATGTTATTTGGCTTGCTGGTCATTTTAAATTCATTTAAAAAATAATAAAATTCTTCACGTATGACTTCTTTCCACCAAAAATATSAATAATGAGTGTCTTGTGCTTATCTGTGTGAGAGTATAGTGGAAAGTGGAAGAATGACTTATCCTAGCTTCAGAGAAGGACTGGCAAAACCGAAAGTGTGACTTGTTTGAAAGTCTTACTCTCAAGTGGGGTTAAATGAATTATTCCACGCTCTACTGTTGCATATTTCAATTGTGTTCTGCTTTTTCATGGCCATGTTATCTATTTTTTTTGTCCTTCCTCATTCAAAAAAAAAAAAAAAAAAAAAAAAAAGGTGTTTTGGGAATTTGTGATCAATTCATGGAGTGCTTTTTAGGCTGATTCCCCGTATGCCTTGAGAAAGCCTGTTTTACAGCTCAAAGTGGAAGAAGTTTGTGCCCTTATGAAGGGCCAGTGTTGTGACCACTTGCTAGTAGGATCTAACCCCTTTTTCCATGCCTTTGTGGAAGTGGGAAATCTGGTAGTAAGTGTTTGCAAGCCTCAGCCCCATAAATTCGTGTCAGATTTCTGGATTGGTGGGAGCAATAAATCCTCCTTAGTAGGATCATAGAAACATCTTGATTATTTAAAAAAATTAACATGTCAAACTATCAAGGACTCTGATTCTGGGATAAACCAGAATCCCCAAATACCTTCCAGGTCTGGGGAACACTTGTGTACAGTGTAAAACCTCTCGTTTTTGTTCAAGTCCGTATCYTCCATCGTCATTATTGTCCCTGCCATGAACTGTTTTGCCATAAATCACGTAAATCGGGTGCTCTAGCAGTGTTGACCTGTAAGCGTATTTGCTCTTCCTTGGGCACGTCTGGGAAAAGCTAGCTGGGAGTTTTTGCAGGGAAGCCTGGAGCAGCAGCCGCTCTCCATGCTCRCCCACCGTTTCACTCCATCAGCACTGTTTGCCTATGGAAGTTTTCTCGGCTCCTTGYGCCGTCTCAGCCCTCTTTTCTTCCCACCTTCTTTGTTCCTCAAGGAGGGCTTAGCTGTGAGTGCTCCTGGCATAGGGAGGCACTCTCGGTGCCTCCGAGGAGATGCTGCTAAGCACCGTTTTTCCCTTTCTTTGCTGCGTCGCGTGGCCCCGGGCAGGCAGCCCCCGGGCTCGAGGCAGTTCCCGCTCCTGTGCAGTGTTGTCGTCTTGGGTGTTCGGGGGAGTAGGCGCTTCACTGCGGTTCCCGGCGTGTTCGCTGTGCGCAGCCACTGCGCCGCTGACAGATGGGCATGTACAAAGCCTGCAGTGTTTAGGACCTTTTACTTTTGTCCTCGCCGTGTGAGCGCTCAGAAACCCTTTCTTCTCGAGCTAAAAAGGACAGGATGAGAAAGCCGGCGCTTTCCCAGCGGCTTGATGCTGTACCCCCAGGTGACCTTCAGGGGGAACCTTCCTGCCTGAGGAGAGCTCACTAGCTCTGCATCACACGCTTGCATCATCTGCGGGATTTATTTATTTCTCTCTGCCTTCCACGCAGAGCCCTGAGCCTCCCTTCTCCCGCAGGGTCTCCAAGGGTCTGGAGCCCTTCACAGGTCTAGAAGGAGAGCACGGTTGGGGTGCTTAAAATGGTTAAATTTTGAGCTGCTCCTCATCAGACCAACCATAACCCAGGACTTAAGAAACCGGAAAGGTGCATTTGAGGAATGCAGTTTGCAATGTGCTTGTGAAGAGGAGAGATTCAGCGAATCCTCTGGGCCTTGCTGGTGTCACAAGGCACATCCTCTCTTCCTGAGATCCAGCATGAGACACTGAACTGAATGCTGGCCTGGGACACAGGTGACCTGGGACATAACCTCATCCGCCTGTAGTCTAGAAAATGAGTACGGAAGGGTCCTGCAGCCTTGTCAAACCCCATGCTGGTTCGGCTCTGCAGAGAGAACAGGAGTCTGCCCAAAAAGTGAGCGGGTCCTGACATCCACATCTACCTGCAGCTTAAGGGTTTGTGTAGCACGAGGAAGAGTTAGGGGCCATCTGCTCCAGTCTGAGGAGGGCAGCCTGGGACAAGGATCAAAATGTGGCTTCTGCAGAGCACTGCAGAAACTGCTGCCGGAACTTTTTGTAACTCCGTGTATTTTTAGCTACATAATCAAATATCTTCTTATTGCCCAGGAACTGAACAAGCAAGCAAGATCATTTTCCTCCTRCTGCCTTTGCAGAGGATATTTAAGCAGTTAGTGGGACCTTTTTCTGAAGGTCTCAAAGCTGGTATTGAAAAGGGACCAGAAAGTCTGGGTCCTTGGCTAGCATTCCCATATGTCAGACATTTGTAATGGGTTGCTCCTAAAGAGGCTTTAGTCTTTTAATRCCTGGAAGAGTTTGTGAGGGCAGATGACTCTTGGTCTGTGTTCTGGCTGGCCCTTGTGTGAAGAAGTTGCAAGTTCTCAATTTGGAATAGCTCTTGAATTCCCAAGTACACTGCAAAAAGTAATCAAATTAACCACGAGATGCATTTTGTTGTTTATTTTGTTGTTTTGTTGTTTATCAAAGTTGCCTTCTTAAGCTTAAACAAAAAGCAGGCTTATGGTCCTGAAGCAATTGTCCGACCTCAGTCTTGTGATGAAAAGCTAGGAAAAAAATCAGCAGCTTTTATAAAGTTATTGTCAATTTAGAGCAATGTAGCATAGTTTGAACCTCTTATATTTTTATGTGACTTTCAGATATAAATTTTTTTCCAACATTTTATTCTCCAGGAGCTTCAGGGGCAATGCCTCACTTTCTTTCTTGTCCTTTCCTGTCACTCTGGACAGAGGGTGTAATGATTGATATTTTACTGAAACAGAGAACTCAGAGATGTCTGAGACAATTTCCCAGTTGCAGCAATTAGGCCACAGGACTATGTGCATGTGCTTCAAAATTTACCGTGCCCACAGCTTTTTCCATCACCAGAAGGCTCTCTTGAACAAGACTCTCTTGTCACAGCCTGGRCAGCAAGCTTGCAACAAGAAGAAAAGAGTGCAGAAGCCTTGGGCCAGAAAGACAGCTTTTGGGGAGGAAAAACACTACTACAACAACAAATTAAGATCCAGCATTCACATTGAGTGAATTYCTTACAAATAAATTCCCAGGAATGTGTCATAGCGGATGGGCCAAACTGAAGCCAAATGTAGACATTTAGTTGGAAGCCAGCCCAATGGAGAGGGAGATGTCCAGGATGTGGCAGCACCTCTTGGGCTCCCCTCAGATGTTGCCAGACCTTCAAAGGTGCTCTGAGATTCCTTCTTTCTAGACATGTTTGTTCCCTCTTGACCACGAGGGACTCCTGGTCTTACACCTTTTCTTACACCACGTCTTCAAAAGCAGAAATCACTGCACGTTTACATTGACATCACTGCCCAGATGTTGCTTTTAGTAGCATAGCTGGAGACCTCTGAAATGGTGACCATATTCCTCCACATTAACCCTTCTGCTTTGCTCTGCAAATGCTGTTAATCCATGCCGGAAGAAGAGTCTTCTTAGAAAATACCTTTTTTATTTTGAGCCACGCTCCTCATCATCCTCTTTTCTGCAGAATTCAGGCTGATGGTCCTGGTCACGTCCAATGTTGCAGGGAAGATGGGAAAAGACAGGCTCTTCTTTCTCTGGCCTCTTTTGTTCCATTTTCCCCTCTGATCAAAAACAACAATAAAGTGCAGCATCTTGATGGATAGTTTTTAGGAAAGGGCCATATTTTAGCAAATTATTACTGCTGATTTTCTTGGTGATTGAGCAAAACAYGGACAGTGTCTTAGTTATAGCACACTTTGCATTTTTCATCTCTTTCTKCTGTGCTTCCCAGGTTTGGGGTGTCCTTATGCAGCTGCTGGTTAGGGTTCTCTCAGGATTGTGGCTCCCTTGTCTGTTTCAATGGTCAGTTTTGGCAGCTGAGGAAGCCTGGGGTTCATGTCTGACMCCATTCACACACACTCCTTCATTCAGTCTCCTTGTTCTTCCTCCTCCTATGGAAGAACATGACTACAAATTATTTTTGCCCCTTGCAGATGCAGGAACTAACAAGTGTCAAATATTACCGTGGTCATTCTGAGTTTGCCTTGCAATAAGGTCGTCTTTCTTGGTGCTCCCACCAAGGATGCCGGCGGCTTTCAGGGTTAGCTCAACAGCAGGGCTGGCGTGGGGCTGTGTGAGAGCAAAAGAAATAGCAGAGCACGGGGTGGGCAGGTGGGAAGAGCCCTCCCTTCCCAGGATGAGAGCATCCCYGGGGATGGGAAGGTGCCACAGGGATGTCCCAGCTCAGGTCCTCTGGTAGGGTTGAGGACAACAGAGCCCACTCCTGTTGCTCTGTGCTGTCCACCAAAAATAATTCTTGTTCTAACCCTTCTCATTTGTGTCTGTTTCGTGCAGGGAAAGAAGAAGAAGAGGAAAAGGGATAAGCAGCCGGGAGAGACCAATGGTGAGTAGAAATACGTCTGACTCTGTAGCTAGTAGAACCGTGGCGAAGCTGAATCTCCGTTCCTAGGTACGGGGGAGGTGGGCAGGAGTCTCGTGGCCTCCCTGGGAGCCAGTCCCTATCGTAGATAGCCGTTATTAATGCACTCTAATTAGATACTCATTATTGCCCTTCTAAAACTAGTAACCAAACCACTGCATGTCAGAGCCTCTTGTGGCATTAGCTGAATTTGTCCGTAATAATTGCCAAGCCTTTAACTGCAGAGCCATAGCCGTAATGCCTGTGCCATGGTTTATAAAGTTGTCTGCTTATTTTGCGCGTGTGTGTGGGTGTGTGGGTGTGTGGGTCCGGGTGTGGATGCGTTTGGTATTAATGTGGGCAGCTCCTGTGTGTTCTGATGCATGCCTTACAGTGGTAAATCACACCCAATTTAAATTAAGGAGGTTTGCCATTCTATATAGGAAATTAGAAATACTGCATAGGCAATCTCATAGTCAATTCTGAAGAAGCCCTAACTTAATTTTTTTGAAGCCTTTGTGTAATTTGTTCTTTTTTTTCAGAACACAGCGAATGTTTCCTAAATCCTTGCCTTTCACTTCCTCCGATTACAGGTGCTAACGTCATTTTGAGTCATTTAAAATAGTTTATGAACTGCTTTTTAGTTTTTTTTTCCTGCCATTATAGATTTTAACATTAAACACTTATGACATTAAGAAAAAATACCATCCACACGTTTTTATAGTATTTATTATCTATATATCTTTATATCTATATATGTTTGAYAGTATTTTTTAATTTGTTCGTGTTTTTTGTAACAATTGCTATTAAAACAGTAATACAGTAAAAATAACGCAAGAGTTGTACTAACTGTGCAAATTGAATATGCAGTATTTCTTTAAAGAGACTGATAAGAATGGAAGCAAGTCAGTAATGAACCTCCTTAATCTAATGGCATTTTTCACGGCTCCCACTAAGTCTTCTCACATTAGCATGCATACGCATTTTTATTTATTTATTTATTTATTTATTTATTTGTTATTATTTTAGTTTTGGAATTTTTATTTTTGCCTTTCTGCTCAAGCCTGTTCATTGCAATTCACCCGCTGTACTAACTCAGCACCTTGCCATGCTTTACATTTTATTTTCTGGCTGAAACTAACACGCTCATTCCGCACTCTGCTTGTTCTTATCCATTCCTTTAAATATAAATTAATAAAAACAAGTAAATTGAATGTTATTCCAAAAGCTGCATTATCCCAGGAGATATAATTTCCTTTTTTTGTTGTTTTTCTTTTTTTTTTCTCTTATTTTTATTTTGTATCTAAGTTGAAGAAAAAAGCATGTTCAGGATCTAACTTCCATACTCAGCTTCTTTTCTTCCTTTTTTTCCCCCCCTCACAAAAAGCAGAAGAAAAAAACCCAACCCAAATAAATCTTGCCTGAAACGTCCTGCTAGACCAGCCACAAAGACTTTCCTCTATCTGCTCTTTTAAATGGGAAAGAGACAGTCCTTTATAAAGGGATACTGCAGCTTTAATTGCAACAGCTAATCTCAAGAGTTGAATAAGATTGTGATTATCACTATTTTTTTTTTTTAACTTTTAAATCGAAAGTCAATATTTTGCAATTAATAACGAGGACATTGATTTTTATTCCCTTTTTTATTTTTATTTTTTCCTTATTTTTATCTTTCTCTTTTTTCTCCCCTTCTTTCTTTCTTTCTCTCTCTCTCTCTCTCCCTCTCCCCCTCTCTTTACTTCTCTCCCCCTTTCCTGCTCGCTTTTCTTGAACTCATTCAGACCTGAGCGCTCCTAAGAAATGCCGAGCGCGCTTTGGCCTTGATCAACAGAATAACTGGTGCGGCCCCTGCAGGTGTGTATAGTTTTCCCAGACTCGCTATGGCTGATTTGCAGCTGGTTTATTTGGTACTTTCCCCTTTTTTTCCTGCCTTGTTGCTTTGTAGCTCTGTATTGTGATCTAGAAGACACAAGGGAGTGGGACACTGCCATGAGTTATCGTCTCTCTCAAAGGGTCTTGCTTTTTTGTTGTTTTTTTYTYWTWWTWTTWTWTTWTWTTTKWKWTTTTTTTTTCCTTCCTCTTTGCTGCTGCTAGCCAAAAACCCACTGTAAAACAGCATCAGCCTTAAGCCTATGCGATGCGTGCTTCGAACACAGCCCTGCCCTCCCGGCCTCCCCGCCAGGAACGTCACCTAGTCCCGAGAACGCCYTCGGTCCCGGTGCCACGGCTTTTTTGGGCACGAAAGTCCTGTTTCTTTCAGGCCCTTGGTATGAGGGGAGATTACCAAATAAAACGGAGGTGATTCAAAGCTAACCGTAGCTGTAGCTGAGATGACGCAGTCCGAATGAGCGCTATCCACCATTGTGTTGTATTTTTTTTTTTTTTTTTGTGTTTACCTTATGCTAACAGATGCAAATACTCCAAAGAAGTGTCGGGCATTGTTCGGGCTTGACCGACAGAGTTTATGGTGCAAACCATGCAGGTATAACCCTATAAACCCACTAGGCCTTTGGGGAAATAAAAGCAATCTGTCCTCTTAGTGCATTTGTGTGATTTTATTTTTTTTGTTAATCTTTTTTCCCCCCACCCCACCTTTCTCTCTCCCACAGCACCAATTGCTAATAATCTTTGATCCTTGGAATTTCTCGCTAATTTAATGCCATTTTCTCTCTTTCTTTACCAATAACCTCTCCCTGGTGGTAGAACTGGGAATAAGAAAACTTGAAGTGCTTAAAGCTGGCAGCTCTTTTTTTTGAATTTTTTTTCCAGATTGTCAGCAAAATGAATATTTAGGTGGACATTTTATATTTTGTCTTTTGTGCGGGTCTGTGTCCACTGTCTCCAAAGGTTTAAAAGGTTCTGGGATATGCGGCACTAGTGTTTTTATCATGATTACAGATATACAAGCCAGTGTTTACAGCTTATATTGTACTCACTTTTTTGGTTTATCTGCAAAATTTAAATAGACGCCTATATGTCAGTATTCCTTGGTAAGGCTTGTATATATAGCTATTATTTTTGAAATGATCTGATGTCTTTTTTTCCAATTCTGAAAACAAATTTTTCCAAACTTTTATCCCAACAAGTGAGCTGTAAACTCTTGAGCTCTAGACGAAACTAATTGCACCTTTAGTWGGACAGTTTTCAGCATTAAAAGGAGATGAAAGACATCAGAGAGGCCAAATTCCAACAGCCCATGTTCTACTGGAGTTTAATTCTGTGTATAACTCAGTATGTACTTCTTTCTTGGTGGAGGGATACCGAGTAGCTCTTTTCTCATTCCTTTTTTTCCTTAAATGATCGCGTTTGGTTAAATTTGTTGTTTCTTTGTTCTGATACAAGCAGTCTTTGAATTTGGAATATTATGATGGTAGGTATTTCAACCCAAACCACACTCTGTGTGTAGTGATTCCTCTCCCACATTTTCCCCTCTATTCATGCCAGTCCCATGTGCTTCATCTCATTTAGAATGTAGATCAGATGTTCTTCATATTTTGTGTATGCACGCAGTCTTGTTTGTGCTTAGTATGGAGGAGAACATGAACCCAGGCTGGTATTGTGTGTCAAAATGTGAGATCAGAGAAGGCACTGAAAATGTCTTCCAAAGTTTGCATATTGTCCCATATAAGGCATGCTTAGTATGGGGTATTTGGGGATGGAGGTGTTAGATATCAGGACAAGTATATTTGTTAAATTTTGAAAGCGGCGATTTCTTCAAACTTAAAAAAAGGAATAAAAGTTCAGCCTGATAGGGCTGGGCAGCTGCTTTCATTCACTGCTAGGTGTTAGGAGCCTCCAATCTCATGCTAACCAAGGACTCTAGCGCTCTATTTAATTGGGCTTTATTCTGTGGTTAATGTACTACACACTATCAGCGGGTATTTGTGTAGTCTGGCGATACAGTATTTGAAACATGTCGAACTCTGTAGAGCGACTATCGCAACTGGGGGCACATTGTGTTTGTGGTGCTTAATCTTTCCCCTAGCTGCCTGAGTAAACAGCATACTGTGAAAGCTTCTTTTTATGACTAAGGGGACTTTTCATTCAGTCCATACATTTGTTAGGGCTTAGGTTACATGTGAGACAAGCCCTCTCTTAACTTACTCCAGCTTTTGTTTARAAATCTGTGCTTTCAGAGACTTTTTTGAAACCAGTTTCAGTGTTGGTTTTRAGCCATACAGGATTTTTCAGTGGTGTACCTCCTATCTTTAGACCGTTTGCTTTTTATTTCATTTTCTTAATGCAAGGAGATGTTTTCTCATTAGGCAGTTTAGAGCTTCTCTCCCCTAGTTCTGCTCCTAACATCGCAGGTGACAGTTTTGGAAGGGCTCGTGGATGAGTAGCCCTTATGGGGCACTTGTAGGGGGGCTAGGTAATATTTTTAGCTCTGCTTTAAGGACTAAGGTACAAAGAGCTCCTTAGACTTTTAACTTACTCCCCGTCACCAGAGGTGCCCAACATGGTTGGCATCCAGTAAAACTCAGCTTGTAGCACTTGGGGTATTTCACGTTTGTGTATTCTGGCCCATCTAAACCTGCCATGAGCACAACCACACGTAGCCCAGGACAGGAACGGCACAGGCTCGGGAAAGAGAAGTGCCTCCCCTTGAACCAACAACGTTTTAGCAAGTGGCTTTTCAGACTAGAAGTGGTCAGTGCACCATTAGAGAGTTTGGAACAGAGAAAACATTCTCTTGCCATAGTCCTAGTAAAAGAAAAATTAAGATAGCAGAGCGGGGATTTTATTTTTGAACAGGTTATTAACTCTGCAAGCGCAGAAAGCCACATAGTTCCCTGATATCTCAACTTACCTCTGCTTTGCCATGGGAAGATCTTCGGGCCGCAGAATTTAAACTGGCATTAACAAGGAAATCAACTGAATTTTTGGCACACTAGATTCCAACTGCCTTCAGTGAAAAATTACCTGCCTTGTAGGTTCAGAGCACTCCGGTTCAGTGGCCTCTGGAGCACTGTCAGTGAGGCGGGCAGAGCTTGGCTTTTGCCTTGCAAATTACTTGAGTTTTTTTAATCCTGGGGTCTCCAAATTGTGCAAACCCGCTTTCCCAGGCAGGTATTTTCTGTGAGACTTGTGCAAAGTCCTTGTTGTGCTTCGTTCCTGGCTGCTATACAGAAAGTCCAAACACAAACTGTAGGCCAGGTAGCATCGCACAGGTTCAGACTCATGGGAAAGCAGAAGGGATGGAAGGAGTGTCAGGAGTGTCGTCAGCCTAGTGACAGAGCTTCCCTGTGGGTTTGGGGGTGTTAGATGAATTAACAGGTTCTGTTTTGAGCCCACCAAGTTAATTGTTTTCTGTCTTTTAACTTTGCTCTAATAAAGCATGGTTTACTGCCTTCACTTGCTGTCTTCTATCTATCTTTCTTTCTTTTTAACATTTAAGTTGCATGGATGTCTTTAGTTTTTAGCATGTGTTGATCTGCAGGCTAACGTGGTTAAAACTCTACTAGCCTTAACTTACCACGGGGAACCTGGGCCAGAACCTCAGGCCTCATTCCCTGGACAAAGGGGTGTCGCCGCACTGACATCTCCCAGGTCCCTCCCAGGAGATGGAAAGGTGGGGGTACCAGAGCTTGCTCTTCACTTCTGGCAATAGGAGACAGTATCTTTTGCCTCCAAGACCAAGCTGGTTAGGGTTGCCTCATGGCGGGGAAGTGCCCAGCTCCATTGCCTAGATGGAGGACTTTGGTTTGACCAAGTGAAATGCAGTTGCCTGACGTATGGGAGAAAATCCCGTGCTAGAGACTGAGTTAGTGGGAAATTTCCCATGGCAACATTCCGCCTTTGTGCCGGAGGCTGCCGCTTCCCTTGCTCCTCTCCAGCGTGCTCGGCCGGTGCGAGGTGGCCACCGGAGAGGGACAGTGGAGCGTTCCTCGCGGACATGGCGTGAGCAGCAGGGCTGCCTCTTCCAAAGGTTTTGCGGCAGAGCTGCCTTAGGCAGAATTAATCACACAGTTGCGCTAGGCCATCGTTCCCCATGGAAAGCGTGTCTGTAAGTAGGAGGGCCGGCGAGCCATTAGGGTCACCATGGGCCCCGAACGTCACTGCCAGATGCTGTAGTGTTTGCCTCATTATTCCTGTCCTGCTACTAGAGTTGTCTTGCATATCCTTGGCAGGAGATGTGCTGGAACTGTCATGTGTTGCTCATTGCTCCTTTGCATTAAGCGGGCAGAGGGAGGAGAAGAGACTTCTGTTGGGTCACATACTTGGTTATCTGAAGGCCAATGGCTCCTGTGAGGTTCTCATGTTCCCTGGTGTGAAATAAGTTCCATGTTACTCTTCATCTTTGTACCTGTCGTTGTGCTCTTCCCCTACCGAAATTGGTCCTGCTCTGGTTATGTGGGTGTCCTCTCAGAGGAAAGGCCCCCAGAACACAGAGAAGCAGTTTCCCAAATCTACCACTCTCCCTTCAAACAAAAAGAAAAACTGAGTCGATTCAAAGCCACAACCTGCAGGCCATACAACCAGTTATTCTTGTTATTTTGGATCATATTCTGTTTATCCTGTTCTTTTCCTGGTTTTTCTTCTGTTGGTTTTGTTTGTTCGCCTTGTTTTTATTTCCCCTCTCTCGTTCTCTCTGCTCTATCTTCCTCCTGTCTGACTCTGACATCTCTCGATTTGGTGTGGTTCCTAACAGAGGAAAAGGCACTGGGCAGGGGGTTGCAGCCGCCCTCGCCCCCCAAAGGCCATGCATCGTAGAGACCGCAGTGACGCAGGTGTAGCGATAGCCACGTTAACACGGACCGCGTTGTGGGACACCTTGAGATACGGCCAACCCTCAGAAACGTCCGTTTTGCCAGGATTACCTTTTTTTTTTTTTCTTTTTTTCTTTTTTTCCCAAAGGAAAGCCAAGCTCCCAGCTTAGCGCAGAGGGCTCAGCAACCACGTCTCTGCTCTCACAAATACCTTTAAAAGGGATAATCCGAGGAGGCAGCGTGGGAAGGTGGGTGAGGGAGAGGCCGTCGGCGCATCTTTCCCAGAGCCCTTAGTGGCCGGGAGGCTCCCGCCTGCGCGCGGGACCCGCAGCGCCCGGCCGGCCACGAGCGCAGGGGCAGCCCGTGCAGAGCCCAGACTAGCTGACTTAGGGCTCTTTGCTTGTAGGTGACTTTCTCCGTGAGCGTCTCTGCCCTTTATTCACAGACAACTCTCTCCCTGTTTCTAGGAGAAAAAAAAAGTGCGTTCGCTACATACAAGGTGAAGGCAGCTGCGTCAGCCCACCCTCTTCAGATGGAAGCTTACTAGACTCTCCTCCTTCCTCTCCCAACATGCTGTCCTCCCCCCCCAGAGACTCGAAACCACAGACTGAACAAACGCAACCCCTCTCGCTCACGTTGAAGCCCGACCCGCTGGCCCACCTCGTCCTGATGCCGCCGCCGCCGCCCTCCTCCGCGCTGGGCGAGAGCGCCGCGAGCAAGCCCGGCGCCCTGCCCGCGGCGGCYGCGTGTCCCAACGGCGCCCTGGAGCACCAGGCGGCCGCCCTCGCGCAACCGTCGACCTCCTCCTTGCATTCCCACGGCTCGCTCGCAGGGACGCAACCCCAGCCGCTGTCCCTCGTAACCAAGTCTCTAGAATAGCTTTAGCCTTTAGCCCTTTCTCTGGTGTTGCGGGGTTTGGAATTCTCTTCGGATTTTGCTTTTCCTTTTTTTTTTTTTCTTCTTCTCGTTTCATTCTGGGTTTTTTTCAATTTTTTCTCTTTTTTTTTTTTTTGCCGTCGTTCGTTCGTTGTTCGTCGCCGTTCCTCGGTTTCGTTTCCGATTCGTGCCGCGTGGCTACATTAGTTGATGTTTTTATCGAGTTCATTGGTCAATATTTGACCCATTCTTATTTCAATTTCTCCTTTTTAAATATGTAGATGAGAGAAGCCTCATGATTCTGCCAAAATTTTTATCAACAGCTGTTTAAAGTCTTTGTAGCGTTTAAAAAATATATATATATACATAATTGTTATGTAGTTCCAATAGCTTAGTTTTAAAGACTGATTTTAAAAATTACAAAAAAAAAAAAAAAAAAGAAAGAAAAAAAGAAGCAATTTTGAAGCAGCCCTTGCCGGAGGCATTGGTTCTTTATTATTTGTATTAAATACGAGCTTGCGAACCAATCATTTTACATCTGGTTTTTAAACCTTTAAGGGCACAACGAATGCGGTGCCGCTACTACTTCTTTTTTTTTTTTTTTCCTTCCTTGTGTGAAACAACCTTTATTGTGATGTTACTTGTTATTGTTTAAATGTACAGAAACAAAGGGTTAAAAAAAAAAATGTGTTAATATACCTTGTTCCATGGTGTTGTTCTTTTTGGGGGAGGGAACGCTACTCAACAATTAAAAGTATCACAACGCTATTGGACCAGTAGTATTTATTGCTTTAGAAATTGCTTGTTGTATCCGTATGTTGTCCCTTTTTAAATGTTTTTTTCCCTCTTTTTTTTTCCTTGAAACATTGTATAAATTTTTTTCCCTTAGTGTAAGCATCTTATATATAACAACTCATTTGTACAAGGTTTTTAAGTTTATATATAAATGTGTATATATATATTTTTTTCCGGGACTTTTTGGTTTCGATTTCCTTTTGTGATTTTTTTTTTTTGCTGTATGAAACACAGTTGCCACCAAATGGATATTCGCAGATGCATTTTTCAAGGATCAAGAGTGTAAAAAATGAATTGCTTTAAAAGCCATTACACACAAAAAGACTTGAAAATTTAGCAAGGGAATTTTTAGCAACGCTCTTTGAAAAATAACAAGGTCCAAGTGTCTCTCGTTCAGAACTGCAGCTGAATCCCCTGCGACATTAGGACTATAGGCTGTGTGCAAAATTTTTATGTGCCAAAATTCTCAGTGACTTTTAACTTTTCTCCCGACAACCTTATTATTTTTTTTTTAATGCTGTAATTTTTTTGTTCATCATGTTTTGCTGTGATGTTACATAGGTAGATATGTATGTAGTTTTAATGTCACCTATAACAGACGTGTTTGGTAGCAGATTGTCCGGAAAGCATTTAAAATGAAGAGGTATAAACCCTTAAGGGCCAAATTCTGTATATTAGATTACTCATAAAAGGAAAAATCAGACTGCCACTTTTATGTACACTTACTACATACAGGTAGGTAGCAAACTTAAAACAAAAAAAAAAACCTAGGCATGTTGATGTTGCAAAAAAACGCTGTATAAAGCTGAAAAATTGTTCATCTGTTCATTCAGTGCCATTGTAGTTGACATGAAGCGATTGTAAAACTGTCTCAGATTTTTCTCTGGTTTATTAAGATGCTAACTATAACATTTTTTGTGAATACTTTGAATGTTTCCTAACAGTTGTGATGTTACTGTTCCGTTTTATGCTCTTATTCCAATTTTCATTTTTAATGGTTTGGAAGCCATTTTTTTGTAATGAATAAATGTTCATGCTGTACAGTATCTGTAGCATGCAGTTCTGGATTAATAAAAGCAACTTAGTATGTGCAGAGAATGACTTGTCAACTCTTTTATGCCTTGACTGCATTTCACTCTGGCCAAAAAAGATTTACAGCCCAAGTGGAAAACTTCCTCGTAACACTTTGCTAGAGAAAAAAAATGCAGTTCCAGCCAGCTCTGCTTGGTGAGAAATACTCTGCCTCGTTTGGGCTCTGCTGCTGCTGCCCTCTGAGCGCCTGCTAAATTCATCTTGTGCTGGGCCTCCCCTGCTCAGCAAACTGCATTGTGTGAGTTGCAGTGGTTGGAAATATCCTGTATTTAAAGCAAAGGGTAGGTGAGATGGCAAAGGGCAACACGTGAGCTAGAGCCGTGTCCTGCTGGTGTGACGGGATGCGCCTGCGTGACGCTGCCGCTGGGACGGGAGCCTGATGACAGATTTAATTCCAAAGCAAGCATTTGGTGCAACCTGCTGATCCTACAACACAGGGTAGATGCATTAGAAAAGGCACTCAGGAGAGCGTCGTGACTCTGAATGGTCAGAGTCCTTGGTCTTGGGCTCATCTCTGGGGCAAATTTGTGCCCATTTCTGCCAACTTTGTTACGCACAGAGTCCTCACAGCCTTTGCAGGAGTCCTGCTGCTGTGAGGTCTGCACATCCAGCGTCCACAAGATGCAGTGATGCCTGTGGATGCCTCTCTGGGCGAGTGGACTTACAGGCCAGTGGGAGTTCAAATATTTTGCTAGAATGGTTGATTTTGTTTGTTACCTGCCTAGGATTTAAGCTTCTTAATTTCCAGGAAATTCTAACAAGTGGATGTCACCATAACCCAAGTTATTTTGGCAAATCTCAGCCATAGTAATTTCTACAATGATACTTAAGGGTAATTGCAAAGGCAGCAATCTGCCAACACGCCTGTTCCCTGCCCTCATGGTAGCGCAGTTCTCCTGTAAAATAATTTTTGTTCCTTGGTTTTGATGAGCTCTCCAGAGAAGGGTAAGTTTTCCTTCCCCCATGAGGAAGCAACCAGCAATGGGAAGTGACTTTCTTCTCCAAAGACTGGGCAACAGGGCCATTTCTGGGGGCTCTGCCATGGTCATGATCTCTTGTGGCTCTGCTGTGGCCTGTGCTGTCCCTTCTCTTGGTGGCCTTCAAACCTGCCCAAAGCCGAGGGGCAGCTGCCTGGTTTGGGTGCTGAAGGGGAACAGGGCGCTCAGGTGAGGCGCGGGTTCAGTTGCATCCTGGTGTGCACCAGGGCAAGGAAGAGACAGCGATCCATCTCAATAACATGGCCTTGCTTCCTTGGTAGATTCAAAGCTGGGCACGGAGCAGTTACCTGTTGGCTGCAGAGTGAATCTGCTTTGCAGACAGGGAGGTCCTGGGTTGGGGCCCTTTGTGATATTTAACAGAAATTGCTGCTTAAAATTACTACTGCATTTTTAAGGACCATTTTCAAAAAACCAGAAGCCTTTTCTTGGTCTAACTTGCTAATAAAGGGTAATATATTGAGTGTTGCTTCATGTTTCCTTCTAGGGACATTAAGTCATGGTGATTTTCTTACCAGGCTCCATTTTCTACTCTGATCCAAGGCCTGATGCTGTTCCTATTGTGGTCTGCTACGAAACTCCCATTGGCTTCAGTGGAAGCAGGACAGGGGCACGTCCCCCCATCCCCTGCTGCATCGTGTGCGTGAACATGAAGGTGTTCCCGCTCCCTCCACCTTGTCACGGGGTGAAATGGGCCTCCCCCTGAAAAGGATGTTGCTCTAAAGCCCCGGAGTGTTTTGAAATGCTGAAGATGCCAAATCCTGCTATTGTTGGTAGCCAGGAAATTGAACATGAAGCTCAGATTACTCTCCCACTACTTGAGGTTTCTGGTGAATTTCTTTCTCTCTGAATGTTTTGACTCTTGCTAGAACATGGCCATCCATCAGCCAGAGACATGTCCTGCATCTCTGCTGGGAATAACTGCTCTCTTCTAATGAAAATCATTGTGCTCCAGGGAGATCTTTGAATACCATGATTTAAAGGAGACACCGTCAAGGTATGATTCATACATTCAGCAAAATAGTGTGTTCTTTGCTCGCTGCTTTATTAGCAAACCTTTGGAAAGCAGAGTCTAGAATACTGTAAATTGGTTTTCCTTCTGTGAGTGCAGTGAGAGGCACTTGATCCAAGGTATATTGTGCAGAGCTAGCAAGCAGGGAACATCTTGCACTGGTGACTCTTGTATGTGGTAGAAAGCACTCACATATTCCCAGGAAAGCAGCCCTTGGGGAATCCTGYAGGTGGTACATTGGCTGTGTCCCTTGATGGGCTTCTGCCTTCAGATTTAGGTCTGAGTTCACCTTGGTCCGAGGAGGAAACTGCTGTTGTACGTGTCCATGTGTGCAAGAGTCCAGGTTTGGGAGCCCACCAGGGTGCCCTGGAGAGGATGGAAGGACAGAGACYCCCTCATGCACCCTGGGCTTCAGTCCTGGGGATGAGGATGGGGCCTTGCACACACGTTTACTCCAATCCGAGCAAGCGAGGGCAAGTCCCAGAGCCACTCATGGCGAGCGTTCCTGCCTTACCAGGGCACAGCGTGGAGGGGCTGCTGCCCCGGGACAGGGGGACCCTGCGTACAGTAGGTAATTCACTGCAGCTATTGCTTCCATCTGTTTTTATGGGATAAGGCAAGGAAGCAGTCAATGCATTTTGTGTTCGGGAGACATTTATTTTCCATTAACTTTGTAAATCTCATTTTTCACTTAGTGTATGGAATTTTAAAAAGTTTAAGTGATTGCTGACTCAATAAACCAGTGCCACATGGTTTAAAGCTTTGCTCTAAAAAAAAAAGAAAAAGAGAAAAAAAGRCAGGAAACAAGATCAATCTTTAGAGTCCTGTTAGTTTTATTGGACCATAAAAAGATGTAAAGAGTATTCACAGCAAAACAGTTGCATGGGCCATTGCTACAGTGATAGCCACAAACAGTAATAATGATAATAAAAATGAATGCGTATGATATGGCTCCCCAGCTATATCTTTTATTTATATTTATATATATATTATATATAGGATAAAGCTATATAGCTATAGCAATATAGGAATATTCCTATATATAGGTATAGGTATTCTTTACCRCCTTTCTCCCCAGATTTTGGATGCTGTTTTGGGAAATATGCTGYAGCTAAAGACTAAATGGAGTACAGGACCTGAGACAGCTTCAGTGGTCTGTGTCAGATCCTGAGGTCTAAGGATCTTCTATCCTTAAATCTCTGAATATGCATATGTCATATCATAGCAGTTGCTATATTATAAAAAGGCATAGATATGTATTTTGGCAAATGAGATATTCTTAGAAAAGATTTTGAGGTTTTCAAGGCAGATTAGCTACATTTGAATGAGTYCCAGCAGCTCAAACCTTGTCAATGAAATTGCTGGCCCTTTTTAAGGATTCTCAGAGGGCAGCAATCAGCCAGGCCCTGGCCTGATTTTCTTCAGGGACCAACCCCAAATATTCACAAATAACTTGCATCCATRTTTTAGGAGTTGTTCTTTCTCTGGGGCTGGAAAGGCATTTAATTTGTGAGGGTGTTATCCCAGATTTCTGAGGCAGTGGACCTCATGAAGTCATGCTGCCTGCCCATCTGGTTGACCTTCTCCTGATAACTCTCGAATCCTCTGGCATTTTGGACCAGATTTGACAGAGATGATAAAGACCCTCYGAGTTCCAGGGAAATCTCTGCACTGAGGAAAGAGGCTTTCCAGAGCCTGTGCTGAAGGAAAAACAGGGAGCACTCAGCTGTTATCCATTCCCTCTGGCCATGTCCAGATGGCCAATTATCACACGTCTACTTCTGGACCTGCATCTGCGCTTTCTTGCCCAGCTGGCAGGCCGAGAAGATTAGGTGGGAGACATGGAGAGCGTTGGGCTGTTGGAGGGAACAGGGGACATGAGAGACAGGAGTTGGGGATGTAAGGAAAACTGGAAGCACGGCAGCTGCAAGTTTGTGATATTATGCAATGCAATAGAGGGGAAGAGAAGGGAGAGGAAGGACAGAGGGGAGGTAGGAGACACATCTGCAGGACACGAGGCCTTTCTAACGTTGCTGCTCACAGAGCAAAGCTGTTTGGTAAGCAACTGAAGGCGCAGTGTGAGCAGGTCATTGTGTCCTCACTCCGACCCACGGGTTGCACAATTCATCAACAGGAAAGCAAGCACTGCTTAGGAGGTGGGCTGAGCAGCACCTCTCGCAGGGCTCGGGGGCCCTTGGTCCCCAGGGCCTGTGACAACCTGCGTTGGTGCCTGCCCTGTGCTCGTCCATGGCCAGCGCCTTCCTCCTCCTCCTCCTCCTCCTCCTGTGTTTATCCGCTAGCAGCACGAGTGGCAGCAAGGCTTTTTTTAGCAGCAGCAGCAGCAGCTCTGCTACCTTATTTGCAAACAAGCACGCCCGTAGTAGCTGGTTCTGAGGCATTAGCAAACAGCCCGGCTTTAGCCTTCCCAAGAAAATGTCTCCTTTGCTCCCTTATTTTCCATTCCCTTTTGAACACGCTGCTGCTGGAGTATTTTGGGATCTGACTATATCTTTTAATCTGTTTCTTTCCCTGCTTTGCTAGCCCCCGCTGCCTCCCTGCCTGCTCCTCCTTCAAACTTATATAATGGCACATTATACAAAATAGCAAAGCAGGTGGTATTTTTAAAGACAGTGAGTGAGCATTTTTTTGGCCTAAATTTGGAATGAAACAGATGGATTTTAAGACTCTGCTTTTTCTATGAATAGTAACCGTTGTTCTCCACTGCCTTAAACACCAGTTTCAAGACCACCTCCAGCAACCAATCAGCACTCTGTTATTTAATTATAACAAAATTCTTAGCCCTGTCTGCTGCTGCATGGGCAAGTGGGGGGCACTGGATCAACTTCTGGAGCCAGGCAGACTTGCCAACAATAATTTTCCTTTTCCCAGAGGGCCTGGGGGCCCTGCAGCGGGTTCCAAGTTCCTCCGAAACTGGCTGCTCAGTTTGGGCTCCCTGACAGAGTGCTTGAAAAGGGTTATAGAAAGGCAGATAAATGCACTTCTTGTTGCAAGCTTTCCTGACAAGCCAGGCCTCCAGAACAGTGATCTCATTYCTGCCTCATTATTAGTGGTGCCAGATTTTTTCCATTAACAGGTAATTGAGTCGAAACTAAAATAAGCAAAGTTTGTTTTATCCAATGCATTTTCTTGCTTGCTCGTGAAAGAAAAACACTTTAGAGAGGAGTTTGCTTTAAATGCTTGTATTAAAATGTATTTACATCTCAGAGATTCCTCTTTGCTCTAGTGTAATTAACCTGACTGGTCTTTTTGTTATTGTTGTTTTGATTGCAAACCAAAGACATTGGTGAGTTTTTTTTTTTTCTTTTTTTCCCCCCTACTTTCTTCTACCCTCCCCATAATGATTTGAATTCTTTGAGAAGAAGGGGGCTGAAACCCCATGCCTGCTTTGCCCAGCCAYGCTGCCCTCCACAGCTGCTGTGCATTTGCACTGCTGGCTTTTTCCCCATGGGTGTCAGGAGCAGGAGCCTAATTAGGCAATGAGGCTACTGGGCTGTTGGAAATCTGCCCCTTCCCTGGGATTCCTCTGGACCAGCAGCTTCCAGTGTGGATGGTATCCTGTTTCCTGAGGGATGCCAAGGTGGAATAGGAGGTAATCCAGCCACGTGGACCTCAGGGACTACCAGGGTGCTGAGCCACCAGCCACCTCTGCCTCCCCTTGGTCCTCCCTCCAAGAGGCCAATTACTAATCCCCAGAGCTGACTTCAGTGCAAACGGGACCTTCAAAGCATCAGGAACCTTTGTTTTTCTTCATTTCTTTCTAATGGCCTCCTAAAAAAATAATAGCAGAAAGACCAGCGCTTTAAGGTCAATCACATAATTATTTCTAAGAGGAACTTCCAACAAAGYCTCTTCATCTGTGCAGGTAGCACTGGCACATTTACCCTGGCTGCCCAATGGCAGGCAGAGGATGCAATAACTCTGATCCCAAACAYGCCCTTCCTAAAGCAACATTTAAAGAGCTGCTTACATGGGTCCTTTCTCCCTACAAAAAGCATTCAGTGTCTTTGCAGTTAATACAGGATTGCCCCAAGAGCATGAGATGAAATTACCTTGTCAATCACTCATGCAAATGTATTTACTTTCCACTGGATTTTCTGGGGTMCTCCTTTTTGTACCAACTAGGTGTTTTATTTCACTGCTGGCTGCATGAGTTTTGYTGAAGTGGCTGAACGGCTTGCTTTCGTAAACAGCCCCTCCTGTGCATCATGAGGGAAGACAAGAATTTGGCTTAGTGAGAAACTATTGACCMAAGTGGCTTCGCATCAAATTGTTTCATTTTGAGATCTGATCTTTTTCCTTTCCCACCTCTTTAAATTTTAAGTGAATTTAAATTTACTGAAATAATGCAGTTGTTGGAATACACAGATAGAAAGATTTGCCATCTACAGATGTGCACATGTTTCTAAGCCTTCTATTTAGCTAGAGAGACCACACACGGTGTGGACAACAACGGYGCAGAGTCCTCTGAACTCTCCTTTCTTCAGGCCGCCCTGAGCTGGATGAATGAGCTAAGGGATGTGGCAGCCCTTCTGCTTCCTTCTTTCGGCTCCTTTTTGTTCCATTCATGTTTTATGCCATATTCATCACGGGCCTATCTCAACACCCAGGATTTCTTTCAAGGGATTGGCCACGTTTACTGCTTGTCCTACATTTCTCTGGGAGGTTGCAGGATCACCAGCACCACCCCACATGTCTTAACCTGAGCTGAAGGACCGTAGATAGGGTTGAGTTTCACACCTGCAGAATACTTGATATTTTTCTCAATAATAATGTCTATTAGCAGAGAAAATAATGGTGACATAAACTGCTTAAACTCTGCTGAGACCAACAATGAGTTTTGACCTTTAAAAAGCAGGGTACRTATAAGCTCCCATGGTCATGTATCTCTTTCAGACCTTCCTCTGTGTTCTCCCTCCCACTGTATCTCTTATCCYCTCTCAGTTTATTTACTTATTTTTATAAAAGTTTACAAATTTCAGTTACCTCTCTCCCTATAGTGTCAGTAATTTGGATGAGGATAAGAGGACCAGCTGTAGACTGTTAATAACTTTGATATATTAATAGCTTCTGTCACAACATTTTATTTGCATATTATCATCTCTGAATTTCCTGCTGAGTTGTATCTCTTCCCTTATATTTTCTGGGGTGAAATGTCAAAGATTTCCAATAGCAACTCATGATTTTGGGTGTCCCATTTGACAAAGAAGCCTGATTTGAAGCCAGCATTGAATTCCTTTCATTCCAGGGGGAAAAATGTCTACATAAAATATCTCAACTTCAGCTGTAAAACTGAAGCCAAAAACATCAGTAGCTGCTACTGAAAAATTTTCACTGAACTTATTTTAATTTAATCTATGAAATATACTTAGCACCTTTGGTATAACATAAAACAGCATATTTCTCATGTTAGCGAAGGCAAAAGATACATGATTACATATAATTAGATGAGTAGTACCATTTAAATATGCTCAGATTTCATGTTTCATGTAAATCATTTGGATTTGGTTTAAATTAAAAATCATATTCAATCAAACTTAAATATATATGTATCTTTCTTTTCTCATAAAACCTGTTCTTTTTTTTTTTTTGTGGTGATGTTGTTCTGGCTAGTTTTCTTTACCCTAACAGAACTGACTCCACAGCACATTTCTTTTGACAAAAAAAAAAATACACAAAACCAACACGAATCAGTTAACACAGATGACATCTTTAAACTTGAATACATTTTTTCACTATAAACGCCACCAGTCAACTTTCGTGTAGGTAGCTTTCCATTGTTAGTTGTCAAAGTCTTCTTGAGTGGATTTCCCACTGTGTCACTTTTGTGTGAGTCAAATCAAGATTATAGGTAACAGAGAAGAAAAAGAAAAAGAAGAGAAGGTTAGACCCTCATTTCAGAGTTTAAGAAAAATCTACCAGCGGGTTGCAGTTCGAGTTGGCAATATACATGAAAGGGGGAGTCCAAGCCRTGTCACAGGTATCACTGTATTAAGCTTTCAGGAAAAAGCATACAAAACACATATTGTAGCGGTCACACACAGAGACATAAATTTAGGAACAAGATCTGCCTTGGTTTGAACATAGTCAGCTCTGATAATAAGGAACAATGGACCGAAGCTATTATGGAACGAAACCCAGGTGCCTGAATGGAGGGAGCCTTTAGCTGAGTTCTCCTGGAGGAAAAAAAAAAAAATCTAACTTTTTTCACAGATGTATGTTGTCCTAATTTTCCGTCTGTTCTCACTTTGAAAGACAGCTGGTTTAAGTTGTGGTCTGATTAATGAAGATGATTAAGCTGTTCCATGCTGAAATGTTCTGTGGTAACTTTTAAATGAGTTTTTCTTTGTGTCATCTTTTCTGTCTTAAATCATTTTATTTTCTYTGGGAGTTTGAGTGTGCAAGGAAAATAGACTCAGATCCCCCATCTGTCACATCCATGGTGTGGTAGCTAGCATGTATAGCAGATGATCTGTGGTAGTTTGGGTAATTCCTGATCTTATATAAATGATGTAAGAGCATCTCTGCAAACATGGAAGTCTTTAATTCAGTTATGGAGATGGTCAGAAATGGCCTCAAGGGAATAAAAATGTGGTGAATACCTAAAATTGGACAACAGCTTGACGTGCTGCCRGAGTCACTTGTCTGACTTGTCTGTTTGTTTGGGATCTTACCAGATTTCTGTGAGGTGTCTAAGGAAGCTGGAGG
This sequence comes from Eudromia elegans, assembly GCA_003342815.1. Classification (NCBI taxonomy): domain Eukaryota; kingdom Metazoa; phylum Chordata; class Aves; order Tinamiformes; family Tinamidae; genus Eudromia; species Eudromia elegans. The sequence goes on from PTEX01000030.1 coordinate 4,599,361, forward strand.
ACTGGGGRAGCAGAAAGCTTTGACTGAATTTGGAGAGTCCCTCAAGGAGGTAAGAAGGAAAGAAGCAGTGTCCARGTTGTCTGAGGGATCTGAATGTTGTCAGAGGTTCCGCTGGGACTCTTGCAGCAAAGATCAACTTCTCCCTCAGGACAAGTTCATTCTAGGTTTGAGAAATCAGCACATGGATCTTTTGTCATCATGAAGGCCTTTTCATTAAAATAATTTTCTCGTATTATTATTCTCTTAATTTCTTATTGCTAAAAGTAAACAGCTTCCTATGAGAATGCAGCGTTCTGCTCTATATTAACTGCAGGCTATTMGTTTCTGATGAAAATCATTCACCCTGGTCCTGTTGCTCTGTAGAAAGCACAGGGGTGCATGTCACACAGTCCTCTATTCACAGTTTTGTCTAAATCCCTGGGCATTATAGGATCTCACCTCAGGGATTCGATAGCACAAATAAAGCAGCAACTGGGCAATCTGGTACCACCACTAGCTTTGTACTTGCATCAAAACGAGCTGCTTATTCCTGCAAAATCAACAGCAATGACTGGATTTGCACCAAAGGTTTGGTTAAAAAAAGGTTAACAGTACTACATATGAAGAGTTTGACCTATTGTGTGAAACATACAAACGTTCAAGGATGTTTGCACTGAGACTTTTGGCTGGACGTCTGTAAAGATATAAGCAAGAAGCCAAACATATGTTCTGGTGTAGTAGGCTTTGATTCTTAATCAAATTCTGTGCTTGTTTGCAGATGGGACCATCTCCAGCATAAGAAAATACATTGGAGAAATCAAGCACAAAGGTTAGGTGTTTTGGTGTGGTTTTCATAAAAGATAGGAGCTTTGGTAAGTATTAACATTATTCTTCTTTTGACAGTAGACACACATTTTTACATGGTTTACTGGGAATAAACCCTAAGACAAGATGTCTCTGGGCACTTCAGAGAAGTCTTTTCAGAGAGCAAAGGAAAAAAGCATTGGTACAATTCTGTAGCTATTAAGAATTTCATGAATACCGCTGTAGAGTATGATGTGTGTCCATGGTTGGTCTCAAGTGTGRTTGCAGTCCTGCCTCTTAATCTAGGAGAAGGTTCCCTCTCTCTGCTAATACTTGGCTTCCTGGTGCAAGCTTAACATGGTCTGATGGTCCCTATAAGAAGACAGAGATTGGGCAGATAAATGAGACAGTGTGTCACAGTATAGAAAAGGATGCCAGCCATCACAGGTTGACGAAGAAAGGGAGCTCTGAAAGATGAGGAAGATCAGAGAATATGAAATTTGGGGTTTCCTCTGAGTTTGTTTGCTGTGACTTGACATTATGCCCTATTACCCTTGCATGGATGTGAAGCCCTCCAGGGCAATGGCTTTCAAACCTTCCCAAATCACTAGTCCTTTATCTTTTTTCTGTAGAGAGATCTTACTGATAAACTCGACTTTCCTGTCCTCTTTTTCTTATCTCCTTTTTTATCCAGAAAAATTAATAATTTGCTTTTTAGTTTTTCTTTTCTTTTCCTTATTTCTTAACAGTTTAAAATACTATCATGGAAAAAAAAGTTGACCAATATATTGAGAAAAGTGTAAAAGTTAACCAAAAAGATCATTGGTTAATTCTAAAATGTACTTTGTCTCTTYGGTAACTATTTGCACTTTTGTAATTTGATAATTACAAGGGAATGTACTTAACTGGATTGATTTAACATCTGATACTATCTGCAAAGGAAAAGATATGAAGGCAAAGGAAATATTTCACTAACCTGAGGTCAGGCTRTAGTTTCCTGAGAAAACAGAAACTCAGTTTTATTTCTTCAAATCAGTCTTGTCTTTTCTTCCTCACATGCACAACTTCATTTTCAAGTGCACATTTCTCTTCTACAGCTGTTGGTATGTGTGGCAGGTGTGAAAACTTGCTTTACGTGTCTAAAAGCTGTTGAAGGCAATGGACTCTGTTTAACATCAATGCACATTGGTTTGGGCTCTAAATGATTATTTCTGCAGAAAATATCATAAAATATTGGTCAAGAACTTGTAAGAGAAAAATGGAACTGAATTTATAAAGTCCCCTAGACTAACAGAGAACATTAAAAGAGGCAGCAGGAAGAACATCATCTACTGCTGGCCAAGCTGCAATATAATTAAGTCAGAAATAGCATGGGGCAAGAATGTGGCCAACTGTTTCCATCAGAAGTCCCTCAGTCCAAGATAAGAAGGAAGCGCTGTCTAAAGTGGAGATGAGCATGGCACCCTGCCAGTCTATCAGAATCTGCTTTTATTTGAGATGCTCCTTACTATCCTGTATTTAAAACGAATCATAGACTCCTTAAGGTTGGAAGGAACCTCTAGAGATCATCTAGTCTAACCCCTCTGCACATGCAGGGTCACCTAGAACACGTGGCATGGGATGGCRTCTGAGCGAGTTTTGAAGATCTCAATAGAGGGAGATTCCACCACCTCTCTTGGCAACTTRTTCCAGKKCTCYRTCACCCTCACTGTTAAGTTCTTTCTCAAGTTCCTGTGGAACTTTTGGTGTGTCAATTTGCGGCCATTTCCTCTAGTTCTATCACTGGCCACCACTGAAAAGAGGCCAGCCTCATCCTCCTCACTCCCTCTCTTGAGGTATTTATATACATTAATCAGGTCCCCTCTCAGTCTTCTCTTCTCCAGGCTGAAGAGGCCCAGCTCTCTCAGCCTTTGCTTGTAGGGCAGATGTTCCAGGCCCTTAATCATCTTTCTAGCCCTGCGCTGGCCTCTCTCCAGCAACTCCACATCCGTCTTGCACTGGGGAACCAGAACTGGACACAGTACTCAAGGTGTGGCCTCACCAGGGCTGAATAGAGGGGCAGAATCACCTCCCTCGACCTGCTGGAGACGCTCTGTTTAATGCATCCCAGGATCCCATTGTCCTTCTTGGCCATGATGGCACACTGCTTGCCTCATGGTCAACTTGTCGTCCACCATGACGCCCAGGTCCCTCTCYGCGGGGCTGCTCTCCAGGAGGTCAGTCCCCAGCCTGTAGGCATGTCTAGGGTTATTCCTCCCCAGGTGCAGGACCCTACACTTGCCCTTATTGAACTTCATGAGGTTACTCGCCGCCCAGTTGTCCAGTCTGTCCAGGTCCCTCTGGATGACAGCTCATCCCTCAGGGTTATCATCTACTCCTCACAGTTTGGTATCATCAGCATCCCCTCATCTAGGTTGTTGATGAATAAATTGAACAGGACTAGACCAAGGACTGATCTCTGCGGGACACCACTAGCTACAGACCTCCAACTAGACTCTGTGCTGCTGATCACCACCCTCTGAGCCCTGCTATCCCGCCAGTTATTAATCACTTCACCATCCGTTCATCTAACCCACACTTCCAGAGCTTGCCCAGGAGGATGCTATGAGGGACGGTGTGAAAAGCTTTGCTGTAGTCTGGATAGATGACATCCACCTCTYTCCTGTCATCTATCCAGGTAGTTATTCCATCATARAAGTCTGTAAGGTTAGTCAAGCATGATTTCTTGTTGGTGAATCCATGCTGACTACTCCTGAGCACCTTGTTCTCCATATTTTTGGAGAGAACARCCATGATGAGCTGTTCCATTGCTTTTCCAGGGATGGAGGTGGGGCTGACTGGYCTGTAGTTGCCTCCATCCTTCTTCCCATTTTGGAAGACCAGAGTGACATTGGCTTTCTTCCAGGCCTCCAGCACCTTTCCCATTCTCCAGGACCTTTTGAAGATTAGGGAGAGTGGCTTAGCAATAACATCTGGCAGCTCACACAGTACTCTGGGGTGCATCTCATCAGGACCCATGGATCTGTGGGTATGGAGTTTCCCTAAGTGCTCTCTGACYCAATCTTCCTCTACCCAGGGCAAGTATTCCTCACTCCAGGCTTCTGCTCTTGTCCCTAGGGTCTGGAATTCCAGAGGGCTGCCCTTGGTAAACATCAAAGCAAATAAGGCATTCAACAACTCTGCTTTTTCTGTATCTTTCGTAACCAGGGCCCCCTCTCATTCACCAGCAGACCCATRTTTTCCCTAATCTTCCTTTTGCCATTGATATATTTGAAAAATAATTACATTTGAAATCTATTTAACATTTAAATAGTTAAATTAAATATTTTTAATTCTGTTAGTAGGACATTAATGGGGCCATTCTGGACTCTGGTCTATACAAGAAGTTGTTTACTGTTGTAGATTGGAGTTGTGAAGCTAGTGTTAGTCATACTTGCAGTCTTGGCATCATTTGTATTTTGAAGCTACAGCTTGGGGAGATAGCTGACTTATCTCTAGGCATATTTATTTCTTCTCCATGAATGTATTTACCTGACAGGTGTTTTGCCTGTTTGAGCTTCAACAAATTTTTTAAATGATTCAATATTGTAAGCTTCATGGTTAGCAGGCCAGTGTCATTATTCCCATTCTACCACAAGGAGACCCATACAGGTTTTAAAGGACTTACCCAAGGACACGCAGAGAAGCAGTGCCAGCTCTGTGAATATCCAGCCCCACCATTCTTATTAGATTCCATGAAAGATAAGAATAGGCCCTTTGATACTTTCAGTAAGTGCTGAAACCTTCACTAATGTTGTGAAAGGTCATTAGAGAAGAGCTGAGGGCCCAAATTCAATGACTACTCATGGGAGTAGTCTTTGGGATGTGGAACTGACTCAGAAGAAAATGTAAAAACAGGCATGATTTATATTGAAATGAAGGTTTTGAAGACAGCAGTGACCGCTGAAACATATACAACAAAAACTCAAAACAACCTATCTCTGGTGCACTCTGCTGCGCCCTCTTTTATAACCCCAGAGGAAGAGACTGGGAAGAGAGATTTAGAGCAGATCTGTGGGACTGATAAGAGCGAATGAAGCTGACTTCTATCTAGGTSCTTCTGTGGTTCTCATCAGCCCCTTTCAAGCTATAAGGGAAACCATCTTGGTCCTCTGTGATCTGCTTCCTGGGACAGAGATAGCAGGACAAAGCAGTCATTCTCTTTTTCTCTCATGGTAAGTGGTCTCTGCCCTTTTGATATTAAATATATGGGGTCTTTCCAGAAAGGTAGCGCAAAATGTCAAAGAGAGAATGTATTTAAGCATTCATCTGGTTTGCAACCATTTTATACCCACCACACAAAGACATAGAAGGCTTCTTACTCATTTCTCTGCACTCATCATGATGCCATTGTGGGACCAGAAGATAATGAGATGAATAGGAAGCATTTCCACAGCATGAGCAATGTAGGAACATCATTATTAATGTTCTTACAAAATATCCCATCTCTACATGATGTCTACATATCTGAGATACAGCCCTCTGCCAGATATAAAAAACCATGACCATCCAACAGTGATCTGTTACTTAATGGAAAGTCCGCTCATATTTCAGTTTAAATTGCATTTATTATTTATGTCTCAAGTACAGAGTACGTACACTGAGTATGTCTTCCCCTTATAGTGCTAGATTAGTAGTTTTCCATTAAACAGATAATTATTGGCCCAGAAGATTGCTCACTAGACAAATGTAGCATTTTAACATTGAACAAATTCTCTGAAATTTGTATAGAAATTATAAGTAATTTTCTTTTTTATATGTACAGAGGTGCACATGTTCATACAGCTGAGGTGAGGTAGTTAGAGCTTTCCTTGTGTTTACCAGTCTTTGTCTCTCAGGCTAAAGTGGGGTTCAGAAAAGGCATTTGTTATGAAAATTAAATCATAACATTACTTTTTTTTTTTTTGAAAAAGTGAATTTTCCTTGAATGGAAATTATCTCTCTGAACAAACCAGGTAAATGTTACACTGGATTAGAATAAGGACAATATTTAAGTGTTCATAACATACAGTGTTTGATCATCCTTTACACTTTGCAGGTTACCATCCTGCAGGGAGCAGTTTTCGTATGTAATGTTGAGGTGAAATTTTTAGTAGTTCATTTTTGATACTTGTTGATTTGTGGATTGTTCACAAGCAACTCATTACACAAATTTGGTACTCAGCCATCTCTGAGTGGCTTCTCTTGATCACGTTTCTTAGGTCATGTGTTGTTGTGTTGGAACTGAGAAACACTGTGTGTCATGGCACTGAGAAACACATTGGCATAGTGAATACAGGTGTCTGGATAACTCATCTCCAAGAYACCTTTTCTTGCATTTGGATACAAATCTGACAAACTTTGTGTTTCAGTTTTCCTCTCTAAAAATGATACAYAATACTATTTATCTTCTCATCACTAAATCATTCATGAGTATTATGAGATCTTCAGATGGAAGGTGCTATCCAAAATTACAAAGTATTATTTAATTACATTTCATAATGTAATTAGGCTTTAGTACATTAGAGATTTGCTATAGTAGATATTTTAAATGCTCCACTTACAGCTGCATCTAGAAGGACAGAGTGAAACAGATGGTAGAACGAGCTAGGAATTTTCTTGATATTTTGTGGGTTGGACAACAACCATGAGCCAATCCAACATATTTTCTTTTTCTCAAACATTTTACTGTCAATACGCTCCTCAAGAATGTACTCAGAGTTGTTTGGGGACATGGAAAAATATTTACCTCAGCCTTGCACAATTTATTACTTATTGTTTGAAAAAGTTGCCTCTTTTCTGTGCCAACATTTATCATCCTGGGAAACATACTGGAATATAGCAGTGATATTAAACAATAATTCGCTCTTTGTTGGGATAAAATAATATTGCTGGACCACTGCAGAGAAAGCCAAAAACCACATGTGAAATGGTTCCTTTGGAAGGGAGAAAGTTTCAAAGTTTGTTAGCAAATAATTTTGCTAGCAATGTAGGCATCGAATGGCTTCGGCAGCATTCACARAGTTATTTTGAACGTTCCTCCCTCGAGCTCCCCTTGAATAGGGGAGCACAAAASCACTGTAATGAAGATTAGAAACAAAATAATGAGATTCTCTCACCAGTAAAACCTAATAATAATAAAATAAAAATAAAAATAAAAAAAACCCAAAAAACCAAAACTCCTGCAGAAGTTAGTGGATGAGAACACAGAYTGTGTTAGTCTTTCAGCAATTCATATTAATTTAACTTCTGTTCACATGACTATGAATTAGAACCTGGCTTGGCTCTGGAGATGGGGATAGCACCATAAAATTCATTTTTTTCCTTCTTCATTCTGTCTGCAGGGGCTGCCATCCCTCTCCTCCAGTCTTTAAGCTGTTTCCTTTGCTGGTGTCATTGACAGAGCAGTTCTWGCACATCAGTACATTTTTCCTCTCCTCCCAAAGCCTCCTCCTTGGACACTTTGTCTCATAAAGTGACCCTTTAGTTTTGGTAGAGAGATTTCCCATACAAAACTGTAAAACTAAAAGTAGAGCATTCCTTAAAGATTTCCCCAAAATTCCCSACACTGAGCTACCTATGGAATATTCTATAAGAGCTGCACAGTGAAGTGAATATTTTTCCTCTGCACAGGGAAACGAATGCTCCAACCTTACTAGGGAATTTCTCRCTATCCACTTGTGCGTCTCTGTAATCTCTTGTTTATGGCGGCATAGTCAGTTTAGAGGAGGAGATCTCGTCTTCATTCTAGGGCTATGTCTCAATGCAGACTCTTGTGGAAAGCTATCAAAGCTTTCTCCATAACCTGTCAATCAGATTGATGTGCTAAAAAGATTAATCTGATATGTATCTTGAACCAGTGCCCTCTTCTAAATGGAGTTCAAGCTGCTCAGCAGGGTATCACTTGCTCCTCTGCAAGTGAACTTTAAGCTTCCAGAAAGGGGTATTTCCAGTGAGAGGCCCTCCACGTTCCCCTTGGCTGCCCATGGGCTCGCGCGGGTCCGTGGTGTCCTGCGCTGTGGCAGATGGAGAGCTCTCAGCCAGCAGTGTCTGCAGTTTTGCTGAGAGATGGTGGGGAAGAATAGCCCTTCTTCAGCTGATCAGCTCCATCGCTGATGCACCCACCTTGGTGTGACACACAAGATGTTATTTAACCTTCTAAGGACTTGGTAATTCTGCGTGCGCCGTCACATGCACCGAAGAACAAATTCAAACTTCACTTTCCTCTTCATGTACATGAAAGGTGGAAGAGGGGGGAATGGATCAGCGCTGTGCTTAGAGGGAGACGACACTGAATTAGAATGGATGGGCAAGGTGAAAAGGACTGAGATATTCTCAAAAAAATCCAACAACTAATAATAAAGACACATTTGAATGAAACGCTTTGTTGTGAAAGATCCAAAGAGCCTTGTGAGAGCTGGAATTGTCCTCACCCATCTCTAAAGTGCTCCCACCTGAAGGGTAGGGTGCCCCAGTTTCTAAAAAGTGCACTCTAGACTCGACACAAGGTGTGAGGCAAATCTTTGAGCCCTGGGTGGTTTGCCCGATGCCGATTCCTTTATTAGCAGCCCRCGAGCCAGCATGGAATAAGCAGGGTAGCTGTACAGCACGACACATTTTTATAGCAAGGCCAAAWCTTTATTATGTTTCTTGGCCCAGTTTAGTGGAGAACACTGCTGGGCCTGATTTCAGTTCTGATATCACGCACTGAGGCTGCAGACCCTTAAGAGTACAAGCTGCAGAAAAGAACATAGAAAATGTTAGGAATGAGAAAAGGCCATTCAACACATTGATGCTTGTCTCTTGTAATACAGCGTTTCCCCCAGGATAGCATCTAATTGCTTCTTGAACGAACCCACTGTCTTTGCCTCAACAACCTTGCCCAGTAGGCCATTCCAAACATTTATTATTCTTTGAGTGACAAAGCACTTCCTTATGTCTCTTCTGAATTTGTTTTTTGAACTTCCATTTATGCCCCTGATCCTGTCATCTATGCAGTATCAAAAGTAGTAACATGCATTGATATTATCCATTCAGCTAAGATTTTTGTATACTTCAGTTAGACCCCCCTTAAATGTCTTTTTATTTTTTTTTAAAGTTGAATAGATTGAGGGKTTTTTTCACCTTTCAGTAACTTCTACAATTTTATCCTGGTACCAAGTTGAGAAAAAATATTTGTTAAAGACTGACTTACATTAGACCATGCTGAATGGATATATAAAGTCTACTGGARAAACACATTTCTGTGCTTTTCTTTTTCTCTTTTGGAGACTAAACTATCGTTTACTTTCCCTGATGCTTCCTAGTTAACTAGGAAGACAGTAAGAATAGAGAACTTGGTATGAAATTTGGAAAAGGCTGATAATCTTCAATTCTTTCCATTTATGTTATGGCTTGTCATCATCCCCCCACCACCACCCCACTTAGGTTCTCCTTCTTCAAGTAGTGTTTGTAATTTTTTTTGGAAAGGTAATTATTTATAGTACAGAATTTTGCGTGTGATGATGCTTTGCAGAATATGAATTAATAAATGTCGAAAATCATCTGTGATTCCCAAAAGCTACAGAATCAGTCACAGGTTCAAACCTCATCCACTATCACAAACGAGGTGAATAGTTCATTACCTTTTTGGATGGAATTCTGCGGCATGTGTTATGCAGGAGGCCAGAACTGATGATCTAATGGTCCCTCCTGGCCCCCCAAATATCTACAAATGAAGATTATGGATGGAGCATACATAGCCTGCACAAAGTCAAAAACAGCAGGCTTTGGGTGGGAGCAAGAAAGGAATGTTGCCTTAGCCCCGTCCCAGAGCTGGACTCACAGCTATGAGCATTAATCTGACTGCGGCAGTGACTGTTTATTCATTGTCTCTCCACTTTATATATACATATATATATATATTTAAGTTACTTGTAAATCTTTTCTTTTTCTCTGAATTCCTTCCCAATGCATTTCTAGGAATGGGGGAATTGAGCAGAACGGGTGGATTGTCTTTGCAGCGTGTCACCACATTAGTAGTATTTTCTCATGGGCTCTTTACAGATATCAGCACATACTTTCYGCAGCTTCATTGAGTATTGGATCTGTTAATCAGTATCAAGACTAATTAGCTTAGGCAGAGCAATAGTTTCATTTATAATTTGGGAACGAGTTTGCTCAGCATTACCTTGTGCATTTTCTGCAGGGTGTTGCGTTGTATAATCAAGATACGCCATTGGATGCACCAGAGCTGTGCCAGTAATTCCTCTGTCGTCGAGCCAGGATTGGAGCTGTCATTCAGCTTTGTGTTGGACTACCCTGGATCATCTGGGGGTAATGAGCAAGTCAGCCCTATAGCTGTGAGGAAATTATTTGTTCTGTTATACTACCAGGGAGAGAAAACTGACGCATGAGATGGTAATTATCAGGATCATGCTTCAGTTCTCYTCTGAAAAATATCTACAATATTTGCTTTGCTGCAGGCCTTGGGAATCTCCCATGATTTGTCAAAAAATAATTGTTGGTGGTACAATAAAATTGTTATTCAATTCCCTAAGTGTTCTAGGATGCATGTAATCTGGAAGGCTGATTTGTTTATATTCATATTTTCTTTATATTCCCCATCCCATTCTTTGTCATTATCTCTATTTTTACAGGTTTATTTTTCTCCAGTGTTTTCCAGTTGTTCAAACTTAGTGTTTATATATTTATTTAATGGCAGATTTCAAAAGAGTTCAGTCACTCAGTTTACTGAAGGATTCAACTTCTCTCTAGTACTTCATCTCCCCTGATATTTTTGCAAAAGCTCTTATTTTCCTTATCCATCTATCTAGTGCTAACCTCTTTGGTCTCCTTGCTACTTCAGTTCACAAACCCAAGAGTCCTGGTTTTGGATCACAGCCCCCTTATATTCAGCCTATTTCGGACATTACTTGCTCTTTATTCTACACTTTTTTTGTTTTTTTTGGTAGAAGAATTTTGATGCTTCTTGAACTGAGGCATTTTTAGAAGTTCATATATAAGTACAGTATCTTTTGCTGTGGTTGAGTTTGCATCAGCACAGACTTCTTTACTATATATAGTCTCAACTGAATACTTATACCTCTCCATGCCCCTTTCCTCTGGAAATCTTTCCCTGGGTGCTATCACTATCAGTTTGGGAGCAGGATCCAAAGCCCCGAGTAGCTCTTTATATCCACATTTACTGGCTTTAACTTGGGCCTTAGGTACCTAGTGACTACCTCTCTGCTCTATAGTAGTTTTTCAGTCAAAGACCCCCTCATAACTGTGTGAGGCCACCTACGAGGTGAACTTGTAATGCAAAGGAGAGCTGCTGTGCTGCTCAGAATAGAGCCACGGGAAGGTAAGGACATCTCTAGGAGCAGTGAGGCTGTGATAACTCAAAGTCTTGGCACAGGAGATGAGAAAAGGACTGTAAGTCTGTTGTTATCTTTGGCAAGCGTTTCCTTCCATTCTGTCCAGAGTGTTTCAGATTGTTAGAACTGCTATATAACTACAGCATTCACTGGATTTAAACATTTTCAAGTGTTTACAACCACATCTCCTCCCCGGRGTAATCTCTGAACTGTGCTGCTTGCTGTATTGTCTTTGGCTGGCTCTTTAGAATTTCTGAATTTATGCGCTTAAAAATCAATGAGCCTTGGTTAGACAAGAACCCAAACACTGTGACTTCTCGTTTGGGTGTCTCCACTCCTAGGGTTTCACAGAGATTATACGGGAGATAAATAAATCTAGCCTTTGTAGCTGACAGATTAGCTGACAGATTTTCTACTGAAGTTTTAAGTCAATTTAAAATTAAGGACCATATATACCATGTGAATCACACTTGAAACCATAGGTAGTCTTTATACAGTTAAGTCTCAGGAGATAATTGAGTATTAATTGAATTGTAACTGAGTTTTCGTTAGGCTCTTTTAGCCAATGAGAGTTAGTGAGAGCGAAGCCCATGGTCATAAAAAAGCCCATTTGTAGAAATGGTTGGTACTCAGCTCCTGGATCTTTTGTGCAATGTAGATCTTGTCCATGCTCTCCGGGCAGCTGTGGTGGCACATTCAGCTGAGTGGATGCATCCATAGCCAGGCTTGRCACAGCCAGCCAGGGCATGGGGGATGCAAACCTTCAGCTTCCCTACAGCCTAACTAGGCTGTTTGAAAGTAAAACGAGCAGAGTTTTAACACACTCTTAAAATACAATCCAGTCATACCTAAAGAAGCTCTTTGGGACACCCTGACTTGGTCATGGGCCAYGTGGCCAGAATCCTCATTACAGGTTCTCTCGCACTGCTCCAGCATTTGGTGTCAAACTGAAGCAAACAGGGTTTTCTTCCTTCTGCTTTGAAAGAGCCATAAAATAATCAGAGAACCATGGGGAAAAAAAGAGAAACAGAGCACAACTTTAGGCCTAGGAATCAAGGGAAGAAAAAACAAATAGTAGAGGAARAAAAAAAGAAAGAATGAGAGACTGAGAAGGGGAGAGAGAGGGAAGAGAAGCGAAAAAACACTTTTTTCTCTCAACTGTCAAGGGAGTAGATGATGTGCCATCTCCTGCTCAGTATGAAAAGGTTGTGTGGGAAGGGGGAGATGACAGATAATATATCAAAGGAATTGAATTGCAGTATTAAGATCCTGACTTTGCTTTGTCAAATTTGCAGGTGATTATTGTGTAACTCCATGCAGCTCCTCTCAGTGATGAAAATGCTCAAATGCTCTTCAGATCCCCAAGACACAGTACTACTGGTAAAAGCACCACCTCTTCTTATTGTTGCTTGCTTGAAGGAGGAAAGGCATCCTAAGTCTCCTTTAGGCTTCTTCTAAAGCTATAACCCCTTCTGTCTCTGCACACTAGAACTGAATTCTTCACTGCAGAATGGCATTAATGTTCCAGAAGTACAGTGGGAACCTCTAAACTGGTGTTTAGCTCAAATTGATGATTTTCTCTTCTTACACTTCAGAACATTTTTTTGATATCAAGAACCAAGGATGACAACTACATCATATATAAATGAACATAATGAAGCAAGCATGCCGGGGGAAGAAGTGATTTAGGTCAGGTCTGGTCCAAAATAACACCACTGAAATTCGTGGAAAAGCATGCCCTGACAGCCCAGATTTTCTGAACAAATCCTTTGGCAATTGCCAGCTTTCTCTGGTAGCTGAAATTTGACAGGCATGAAGGCTGAATGTTGCTGACCTCAGAAATGTGGCCAAAGGATGTGCTGAGATGGGACAGTAAAAAAGGAGCTTAACACAGCCAACAACTTGATAGGAGGCTGGAAGATTGCCTGACCATGAAATAGGGATACTGAAGAARGAAGGAAAAAGATTATGTGATAAGAAAGAAAAGGTATTCTCACACTTAAAATATTGTGATAAAAAATTCACTTTTTTTTTTTTTTTTCCCAGGGAAAAGTTTCAGTCTTTTGTTTGTTGCTTGATCAAAAATCATTCTTTCATTTATTTTTCCATTTGATCATCTTCTCTTTTCTTTCTATTCTTCTTTTATCACTTTTTCAGTGACCAAGTCAATGCAGGCACTGATACTGCTATCAAGAAGCAAGRAAAAAGACAGAGGAAACCTAAAAAAACAAGCAAAAATTAAAACAGGTGAATTATTTCCAGGAGCTCTTAGCATATTCCATCTCCTTTGGAACAGAAATGACTTTGTGACTTGTGTTCCCTCTGGTTTTGAACCTCAGTGGAAACGGGGCACAGAGAGTCCCTGTGTAGCCCAACCCAACCTGAGGGTGAGACAGGAGACAGGACAGGAGCATTGGCTGAAGCTCATAGGTAAGAGCTGTAGATGTAGGGATTTTTACTAAGAAAATGACAGCAGCACTGTTTTGGAGTGGGATTGGCTGGCTTGCTGTTGGATGCTCTATACAGACTGATATATACTAATGCTATTGGCCACAGCAGCAACAGCTGTATATGGTGGCACACTTATCACTATAAGAGTAAGCCCCATGGTGGTGTACACCTCCTTGCTCGCATGTGCTTATTCACCCTTTGCAGTGCTGCACTGAAAATTAGGCACCAGATTCCCCTCATTTGAAGGTTTTTCTTAATCTGGTTTGTGGCCAAAAGCATTTTATCTCATATTGGAACAGCTGAGACAGCAGTAAGTGGGAATAACAGGGGAAGGAGGAAGGTGAAGAACAGCAGCTTCTGCGGTCTGAGCTGTAAAGCCACAGTGTGAGGAGCCAGGCTCCTAGCAGGGGTCGTGTCTTTTCTTTTGRCCAAGAAATACAATAAGAAGAAGTGATCAGGTCTGTCCAAAGAGCCCTGGACTGCAAGACAACGCCAAATCACATTAATCAGTCGGACAACTTTTACTTTGTTTGGGGTTGCCACTGTTTTGTCAACTTTAACCAAGGGATTGTGTACTCAGGAAACACTCCTTTTTTTTTTTTTTTTTTTTTTTTCCCCCAAAAATACTCCAGCAGGTCGTATAAAATATTGTCTTTTTTATTCTTAATCTGTAGTGGTTACAATGTACTTTATCCTCGGCATTCTCAGACTTTCAGCCCTCAGAAATTAGTGCTTTGCCCTGTAAAACAGAATGAATAAATAGACAAATAAGAAAAGATCATGTCCAATATGATTGTCCCCTGTCCGGGGCCTGGGGACAAGAGGGTAAAGTATTTCTTGCTAGCTAGCCAGACTGAGTGGTTCCTAAAGCACCCCAAAATTCCTTCCTAAAATACAGAACTCTGATGAAAATTTCTGGTTACATCTTTCCTGGCCTTTTCCCAACCAATAATGCYCTTTATTCATGGCTTTAAAATGGTAAAAGAAAGGGAGAGTTGTAAAARGAAAACAAAATCAAATCAAAATAAATCTTTTGAAAACAAGCTCAGGTCTGAGAGATCATTTTGCCCTCCAAATCAGGAGAATTCACACTTCATTGCCATCTATGTGAATTCCAAACAAGGCACATCCAAGCGGGAACAAAGTTACTTGAATGAAAAATTCAGCCATTCTCCTTCCCCTGCCTTCCTCTGTCAGCTTCCAGATCTGCCACACAAAAAGAGACCTTTTTGGCCTCATAATGTTTGAAGTGAAACTTTTGGGAGAATAGTGAAAGTCACTCACAATCCCATGGGAATGGTGAGCCATTTTTTTCCACCCTCCCCTCTTTGTAGTTTATGTTCCATATATACTTTTTTTTTCTATTGCAACTTTTGTGATCACAGTATTCCATGACTTTATCTCTGTCACCTCCTCATTGCAAACTAGCCCATCCCTTGGAGGCAGAGAGCCATTGTGGAGGTGGTAGGTAATTTGTTTTGTTCAATGGATTTCTTGTTATGCATGTATGCAAAACCCTTTTTATCTCACATTTAAATTTGTGTTTTCCCTCTTATGATTGGTTTTGTGACATCAAAAAGCTTTCAGCGTCTTCAAAAATCAAGAACAAACTCTTATAAAAATAAAATAAAAATAAAAAGAAATCCTTCCTAATACTCTCAGCATTTCAGTGCAGCTTTAGAAATGAAGAGATTCACATGGGATACTGGCTACTAACGACTATGGAAATAAGTCTGATTTTTTGATCTCTAGGCCCAAACATTATTCATATTTTTTCCCTTAGCCTCAAACAATGTCTTCAGATAGACCAGGTAAAAGCAAGCCAGAAACAAAACAACATCATAGAGGAATTGCTTTATGCAGATACTTTCAGCTACGCTACACAACTCGCAACGTCTTTGAACCCAGTGTGATGAGAGAATGATTTGAGACTCCAGGGACAACTCCTGGATATGTTTTTACTTCAGCATATTGTAGTAAGACAGAAGTCTKTGGCTTAAGAATTGTGTTCAGCAATCTTTTGCATTTTGGGGGAGTTTATTATTATTACTATTGCTCTAGTAACGCTTTGGAAAATAATGAAAGCAGAGGTCAGGGAGCAGGCACACCACACAAATGGGGTTATGCAGACTGGCCATAACCTTTAAGAAACTGTTTTGCCCATGCTTGGTGGGAGGCTAAGGGCTGGACGTGAGAAAGTCTGACCCAAACCCCCTCCAAATCACAAGTGGACATAATTYTTAGGCTGCTCGTTAGGAATGTATCTATGTATGTCCTTTGATTTTCAATCACCTGCCTACATTTCTAGGTATGTTTTCCTGGATTGACTTTCTTTGGGGCTGGTTAGCATTTGCCTAAGTGTATATAATAGACCGCAAGGTTGTGCCTCCGTATAAGTAATTTAAAAATAGCCCACATGTGGACTTACGAGATTTTTTCATTCATCTGTCTTCTAGGAGAAGGGTAGTTGAAACACAATCCTTAAGAAAACTTTGTCATGGGTTGTCTGAAAAATCATCGTAAGCTGTTTGGGACACACATTTATTATCTGTTTCTATAAATATCAGGTATGACAGGTACTTCTAAGAACTACAGTTTGGCAAAGATTTTAAAGACCTGATCATCTGTAACATCTCCCAGTTGATTCTTGTCCTTTAATATGGAGATGTGGGCCATAGGGCCAGGGATACTCATCCTCTTAGCAGCACCTAAGCCACTGTGTAAAGCAGAGGCACCGCGTTAATCATTCCAATGAACAAGTGATGCAGGGTGAGATCTGTCTGCTTTGACCAAAACACTCAATGTGGAAAAAAAAAATCTTTTAATTTTCTAAAGATTTGCATTKAGGAAGCTGGTGTCACCAAAAGAGAGCCCTCAGCCAAAAATATACAAGGCAAATTTAAATATGACCTTATGCCTTGGGTTTGATGGACCTGGGACACAGAGGCTATCCTCATTTGCAATAAAATCTTTTATCCTAGATTTTTCTTGGGACAAAGAATTTTCCTTACACCCAGCTGGGGATCTCACAGCCAGAACTGTGGCAGCAGAGCCAGGTTCACAGCTCCCATGCCTTGCTGTTGAACCCAATGCATGTGTGTGTCAGGGCTCCACGTGGTACAAAGCAGAGGCATGACCTAAATTCTGTGGCCAGGCACCAGCCATCACATTTTTCTTTAATCCAAGACATCCACCGAGAAGAAGAATTTCTGTAATAAATCAGAATGATATTCAGGACTATTTCACCTCCAAGGATATTTGTAGTATTTGTTTTGAATTGACGTGCTAGTCTTGTTGTTGTACCTGTGTAACTTGCTTTCTCCTGACCTGTCTGCTCTTAAAAACCTACCARTGCTCCTGGGACTCTGTTCCCAGAGCCATATTGCTATTTAAGTGCCTAATTCTGATAAAGGTACCCAGCTTCCTACTGCAGCCACGTCTTCCTTTCTGGATGGGAAGCTATTAACCATAGTGAGATAAGGATTTGGGGTATTGGGGGAGTCTTTCCTCTGCCATGGATGAGAGCAGGATTGAACCCTCTTTTTGCCTGATTAAGAAGGTAATTTGAGGCCATTACTAGGAAAGGAGGAAGGAGGGAGGTCTTCGAACAGAGCCTGAAACCTTCAAGCTTTAGCCAGGCACTCACCTCTGCCCTTGCCATCTTTCTAGATTTTTAGAGGCTTTTCACTCTGTGAAATATATTTTATGAACCTGATGTACATTTAGCCAGAACAATCCCACACTGGGATCTAATTTCAGACSTACAAAGGTTGATTTATCCTTTTTCAGGCTATGTACTCATTTGAACTAAAATTACCCTGCTGCCAGGCTCCTTGATAGCAATTACATCTTAAGAGAGAGAACCACTGAACTTCATGTATTGGTAATGGTCTTTCCGTCTGTATTTTTCCTTAGGGATAAAGTTGTATGGGAAAATTAGCCATATTAGCCTAGGAAAAATAGTGAAAAAATTGCATATTTTATACTTTTAAAAAGTATCCTCATGCTACCAATTAGAGACATTATTTAATGCAGGTATTTTAGCATTATGGTGCCAGTCTTCATATAAAGAAGAACAAAACCATTTTTGATAGTTATTTAAGGGCATCCTAAATACACTCAAGAATAGTACATTTTAATTTTCAATAATGCCAGCAGACTCAAGCATTCAGATTTTAGCATAACCAGCAGGAAAACTGTTTGATGTTTTAATTATGTCCCAGAAAATGCTGAATGTGTTATAAAAGAAATCTGAAGAGGGGAGGGGTGGGGAAAAAAGGTTTTTATTACTGCTCAAGAGGAAGGACGTTTTACAACATAGCATTAAAAATGTAAAATGGAATAAAAAAGAACTTGGATAGTCAAAACTTTGTCTGAAACAAAGTAGGCCAGAGAAGCAAAATAATGTGTCTGCTATGAGCAGCCAGCAGTGAGAAATGGGAGAGAACATTTACATAGAGATAGGGCTGAAGGGAAGGAAAAGCCTTAAAATAACCCTGAAGTCTTTTAAATTATGTTTAAGACTAGCCAGAGCCCCGTAGCAGTTCCCAACAAGGTATCTCAGAGGATTTGAGAGTTCCTGATTAATGTGGTGACCTTCTGCTCTCTGATGCAATGCGTTTAAAGCCCAGCTGGGTATTCGCAGTCAGGATGAGGCTGTTGGGACTTCCTAGGGCTCTATCCTGCTGGCACCAGGGTCAGTCTCCACAGCAAGACTCAGGAAAGCTGTCCCCGAGGGAGGGGAAAAATGAGAACCTGAATCATGTGGAATGAACTGAACCAGATGTACAAAGCACCAGCAATTTAAGCAGTGATAGGAAGTAGCAATGGAAAAAAGAATTGTGTGCTTTAACTCTTCCTTCCCTTGGCAGGTGTAGAAGAGGTGGGGATGATGGGGTGGTACAGCCACAGCTGGCCCGTGATGTCCCACGATGTCCCTGGTGCCTCCTGGCTGCTCCAGCCCGTAGTTGGGGCTGGGGAGATCTCCAGGTTCACCAGGCCCCAGGACCACCCCACATTGCATCCGGACTGAGACACACGCTCACCTACCACTGCTTCCCCAACACCTTCCACCCGGATCTTCCCCGCTTGGTTATTCTAAATACCTAAAACAGTGACATCTGCAACTCAATTTAAACACATAATTTACACTGTATCAATTCCTTTGTTTCTCTTAAACAAATCTCTCAAATAACTATCCAAAGAAACGTGTACTTTTAAAATGTTATATTTGAAATTAACATTTTTTAAAATGTTAATGACAGCAGGTTTTATGTAAGTATTCATGCATATTCTCATATATATTCATGTACATATACAAAAAAAAGGCAAAAGGTGGGTCAATGACTGTAGTAGATTTGTATAGATATGTTGTATTGTCACTAGTGCTTTAAAAAGCCAGTACAGAGATTTCTGCAGCTATGTCTTGTTAAAAAAATAACCCTTTATTGATAAAATCATAAATTATGTATCTAAACAAAAAAAGAGAATGCTTCTTTTATAATGCTGTTGATAATGTCAAAATGATAAAAGAATTTTGAGTCGGWTGTCAATGAAACAGCATTGTGAATTCTCCTTCAGCAATGTGATATTTCAAAATGTCCAGTGTCAAGCCCAGGTATTATGATATACGCTTGTTATTTAACATCGTAGTTCTTAGAGCTCCCATGCTTTGTTATTTGATACCTTGGCTGTTTATTTAAACTCAGTATGCAAATACAAAAGCTGGAGCATTAAGATTAAAGAAGAGCTAGAATTCCAAGATTAAAAAATGAGATGAATGCCTCTTGTAAATGTGTATTGTTAGGCTGATTTTTAGAGGACATTTGCCAGTAATAAAAAAGAAAAATCATCATAAAAGAGACAGTCAAAAAAGCTTTAAAAAGCATATAAAGCAGAGGAATGTTTGTACAGGTGTAAATGAACCATAGAGTATCACATCTATGGCAAAAGTTATTGTTGGAGAAGCAGCCAAGCCCAAAACAAATTTGAATTTTATTTTGAATGAAATTTTGAAGCCATTTCAATATTTTGTGCTTATTGCATATCTCTCGCTCTCTTTTTTTTTTTTTTTTTTTTTTTTTAAATCTGATCGTAATCTGAGCAATCTAGAGAAGATTCTTATCCGTAAGTAGCAACCAGGACAGTTGAGGACAGAGGGAGCTGGATGCTCCTGCCTGAGGTGGTTGGTGCCTCAGAACAATTTCTGGGTCTTCTGCCCTGTGCAGAGCCACCGCTCAGGCCACCTGGGTCACTGATACCCTCTAGACCGCAGGCTTCAGGTCCAAAACTGTTGCACAGTTTTGCATCCCAGCTGTTGGCTTCTTCTCCCACCCTCTGCCCTCTGAATAAGGAAAGGGATCTGCTGCCAAGGCAGCGGCTGGTGTCGCTATTCCAGACTTCAGATTTTCACCTTTTTAATTGCATTTCTATCGAAGAAGGGATGGAGAAAAAACCAAACTGCTCCAAACTCTCTGGAATAGGTGATAGTGCTAGGTAGAGGCTGGAGACAAAGATGAGAAGTGATCCTTAATGGGTGCACATGGAGGCAGCTGGGAGAGCTCCCATCAGCGCAGCAGGTACCACCACCTACCCTGGAGAGAAAGGCATCAAATCCTGCCAAACAGTGACAAGGCCAGGGCTCGATGGGTGGTGTCAGCAAGGGGACTAGAGGATGGGGGGATGCTTTAGATGAAATTGCGCCCTGCAACCCTTTTTGTGTCATTTTCATGGCTTGGGGCGTCTTCTCTTCATGACACAAAGATGAGGTGTTGGGTCTTTGGCCACGCAGGCCACCACAGTCCACACTGGGGAGGACGTTTCCACTCCTGGCCCCTTGAGGAGGCCGAGCCATTGCTGCTCCACATCCCCAGAAAGCAAGTGCTGGTGACCAGCCACTTAGCAAATGTTTCCCCATTGCTGCTTTCGTGTTTCTCAACATTTTTGATTTATTGACCACGAAGCACTTTGCAGAGGAGTGGGTCCCTTTTGAAAAGCACATTCTTAGACTGTTGCACAGCATAAATCGTCTGGTTTCTCACATAAACCTTAGAAGTTGACCACAGAGCTCCCCAAAGGACTGCAGACCTGCAGGTTGCAAACTAGCACTCTAATGTTAATCCTTTTGGCTGTCCAGTCCAGGAAACGTGATTATTTTGCAAGTGAGAGGACAGAGACAAAGAAAGGTGATGCCAAAACACAGGGATTTTAAAAGTACTGCTCTGATCTGGGAGTACACCGACCACTGGAAGTGAGGGCTGGGGTTCTGAARCATCTTTGCAATGCTTTTGAAATGACACCAAAGTCTGTCCTTTCACTGGRTGTCTAAATTCACACCTCAAGGTGCAAAGTGCCTCTAGACCCCCCCTGAACTCCGAGCAACACAACCTGCTCACAGCTTAGGAAAACCAGATCATTTTGACCACTGATGCAGCTCTGTTTAGACAGCCCAGTTTGAAACAGCGGCCATACTTGGGCCACAGAAAGAGGCAGTATCAGGTGATACCAAGCGTTTAGAGCTCTGACTGCTGCTCATAAACACAGGACCTCGTTGCGACATACTCTCTAAAATGGAGAACACTTTGARCATTTTTATTCCCCGCGGTACATTCAAATTACATTTGGATTCACCAATTTGTAGATTTTTCTGAGGCCAGGAGTGCTTTTTTTTTTGCACCTAATTTCCCTATATTCAGCCCAAAAACTTGCATCTGACTAAAACATAGCTTTTATTTGATTAAAGGACATCTGCCAGAAAAGCATTCAGACCTGATTTGAAGAAATCATGAGGAAAAGAATCCGCCTCTTCCCTTGGTGGTTCATTCTAGTAGCTAATCACCCTCAATGTTAAATATTTGTGCCATTCTTGCTAGATTAAAGAGAATTACCGTACGTGGCATTCCTGTGAGATACTACTTGCAACGAAGTAACCTTTTAATCTTCTTTTTGATAAATTAAACAGTGTGAGATCTTTAGGTTTCTCACTGTCAAACATTATCTACAGTCAGTAAATCATTTCTCTCAATCTCTTTACTGAACTTTCTCCAATTTTGTAATGTCCTTTTGTAACAAGACAACTGGATCCTAGTGTCTAGCATATGTTCATCTAAGGTGTATTCTCTAGCCAGCATGCTTTCTTTGCCGTGAGAGTGGGAAATACTGCACCTAYGTTTAGTCATCTCAAGTTCACTTCTTAGGCCTCCTCAATAGTCAGTGGAGATAGAYGGACACTTCTGAAGGGCAAATTTCCCCGTTCACACGATTTTGCTCTGGGCAATATTAGAACATCTTCTCTTTGAAGCCACCCCACCTTGCCAAGAGGCTCAGTGTGTTGCAGATGATTGCCTCACCGTAGCATCACAGCCTTCTGTCACTCTGCCAGGTTTGTTGTTCTTCTACCCCTGTGATCAACAAGGATTTTGAGAAAGCTGCTCAGAAACCTTTTCAATGAGATGAAATTTTCCCAAAAGAATTTGTGGAGATAGTTTGATGGGAGGTAATTTTTATCAAGATTAATTCACTGGCATGAGGCTAATAGTATTTGCTAAGTGAAGTGACTGAAGAAAAAATCACCTAGTTGCAGACCAGTGCTACTCATTCCTGAACTTTGTTTAGGAAAAATCCTATTCAGTGATGACTCCCTGTTGAAAATTGCCTTTTGGAGATCTGTCACATACCCAGTTCTTTACCCATTCATCCTGCTCCTTATCAATGTTGCAAATATCATTTTTTTTCCAATTGAAATAGCATGTGAATTAAGCTTAATGGTAGTTCTATAGCTATCTTGCTTAAGAAATTCATTATAAAGTACTTCTAATCTTTATTTGCATTTTCTGTCTGAATTCCATTCTTCTTTTCAATTTATTTTTGATGAATTGGTTCTTTTGAGCCAAGTTTATATATTTCTGGCTTGGACTGTCTTTTTTTGTACCATTGGTGCAACTATAGGTGTCTAGTGACCACTGTCTTTCATGTTGGTAACAACTTGACTCCCAGCTGTCAGGAATGATGTATTGGATCTGCCACCTTTCTCATTAAAGGTATTATACTCTATACTTCTCTCTCATACTCCTTCACTGTCTCACATTTTTTTTTCCTTTTTTTTTTCCTTTTCCAAGCAATCCAAGTAATGCTTTATTAACTGGCTGCATGAGACCTCCAGTGTATATCTCCCAAACTGAGGACCCCCCCAAACAGTGCAGTTTTCCCTGATGATGTCTTCCAGACAGGTCTTAAGGAGTTACACATCCTGCTTTCTGGTTTGATTTAGTGGTCTACAACCATGTCCCACCAGCACCACCCCCTGAGCTTTCAGAGTTAGCTCAGTGATCGAAGAGTCATTCAGAGCCCTGGGGTTCATTCTAAGCCCTCAACAGCTAGAATACCACATAATGGTGCTTTTAATGCTCAGTGCCATTCCTCACCTCCTTTACCGAGTCTGTTGTTCCTAAACAGGATGAGATAGCTCCAGGAAATGGCACCACAAAGTTAGCAGCATGAAGTGGATGATGACGTCGTGTCATTTCCAGAAAGTCTTCTGCTACTGGTATCTCACGAAGCGTCTTGACAGCATGACGGCATCCCACAGCTCCTTGTGCATCTTCAGGTAAGTGAGTGGTGTACCCACAGGGCAGCCAAACCATATGATCAGAAGAGCTAAAGAAAGGCAGGAACTGTCAGATCACAGAGCACACGTCCCCACCAGAGAGTGCTTGTCGTCCCTGATGCAGCATGTGTCAGATCTTAAACAGGTACCGCAACTGATCTCAGCCAAAAGGCCAAAGGGAGTTGCATGTATTTTTTTGTATGTGAAATCTAATCTGAAATCTAATATTCACAACTGCTTAGATGGGTTGGAAGCTGAGCTTAAGGCCTGAGCCTGGTCACTGTTCTGCTACGACTGGCATTGAATAGATTTGCTCCCAAAGGAGAGACAATGTCTCAAAGCATTCCCAGTGTCAACTGTTCCCTCAGAGTGGATGGGAGCCATGATAGACATTGATAAAGTGGGTCACTTGTCCTCAGCCAGGAAGACAGTCTTTCTGGGACAGCTTTTAAAAAGTGCAGGGAGAAACAGAGGCAAGGTGCCCACTCTCAGAAAGAACACAATAACCACAGTAAGGAGAGTGAAACAACAGCCCATAATTCACACCAATCAAAACCATAGACCTCACTGCCTCACCTGAAGAACAAAAGCATTTTGTTTTGTTTAATATGGCAGCAAGGTAGATTCAAAGGTAGAATGTTTGCCCCTCCTCTGCTGGTGCCTTGGACACAGAAGGGGAATGGGATGAGAGCTGTGCTACAAATGCCAGGATGGCAGATAAGCACCTAGGGGAATAAGAGTTGCTCCAGGGGCTGAGCAGAGGGAGGGATGGGAAAGAGCAGCAGGGAGGGAGGTGGGAGGTGATGCTGGCTCAATGTGTGCTCACCGGTCACTGAAGTGGCAAAACTTCATGTAAGACAGGTTTATTGAAGTTTCTTTAGGGAACAAGCACTCCACGTGTCTACATAGGAGCCCTATGAATTTCCCACTTCTCACTTGTGGGCTGGGAGAAGTACCGTGTGTCCAAGAGAATCCATCACGGTGCTGGACTGCTCAGTCCCATCTAGCAAAGCAGATCCCATGAACTGCACCTCAGGGGTGGCACAGATGCTTCACATAGGACAGTTTTGAGGAGCTGGCAAATCAGGAAAAAGAAAAAAGAAAAGCTTTCTTTTATACTTGTGTAAGGCCTGATTGTTTCTCCCTCTTGCCCCATATTATTTACTGTACAAATCCATTAGCATTGCTTTTTCTTGCTGCATCCAGCACACTGCAGTCTATCACTTGAGCTATTCACATGACATTTTCTCCTTTCTTTGCAAGACAATCGTGTCTTCAATCAAAGACCTCTTGACAAAAGGAAATAGGAGCAAGAACTTGAAATGGCATAATGCAGCCAAGTGCTTTCTGTACACCTGCATAATATGACTCAGTCTGCCATTACTTGCAAAATTATGCTGAAAGATTTCTCTTGTTTACATTTTTTTGTGTGCCCCAACCCATTACTCATTTAACCTTGAGGTTCACTTAATTCCCCCTTCCCCTCACCCTTTCCCTGCTTCTTCCCCTGCCTAAACCTCTAGCAGTTATTATTTCCTTTTGTTGGTTGCATTTTGTATAATTATGTCGCTGCAGTCAACATGCAAACATTTATTTAGCCTGATTTCAAACCAAAGAGCTTGAGCACATTGTTTGGTTCTGTTCAAGGCTTTCAAGTGGTTTGTCAGGCAGAGTCTAGTGTTTCATTTTTGGGACATCCTTTTTGGGGTCAATATTGAAGGGTTTTCTGCAGCTTAAGTGGACTTTTTTTTTTTTTGGCAATGAAAGAAAAAAAACATATCTTAGGGAAAAATACTTGAAAATCAAAGGTATTAAGGAAATGACAATGCAGCACTGGAGTTCCAGCAAGATCCGCGACTGACTTCAGTTGAGTCAGACCAACCTCCAGGAGGACATGGGACAGATTCACTGTAGGAGGTACAGAGAGAGAGAAATGATCAATTTCCTATGCAAAAGTAGCTCCTGCTGCTCTGCAGGGAGGGTGGAAATCATGCAGTGCTATTGAAATCCCTTCTTAAGGATGTCCCTGGTGCTGAACTTGCTTTGAGTTTTGCTGAGGAATACGTTTTGGTACAGCTGTCATGTCCTAGCCTTAGGACTATGCTGGTTCCTTCATTTCAGGAAAATCAAGAAAATCTGCTTCGTTTATACTGCACATCACTAAAACTTTAGACATTGTTTCAGGGCTGCTGCTTGGGGATTTGGACCTTCTCACCATATCAGTGACAACCCACAGAACGAGTCTTTGAGCTTTTCTCAGCAGAACAGCCTAATAAAATCAGGCAAACCCTTCCTTGGTACATGGCGTACAAGGCACCACTTTGGCATGCAATTAGCATTGTTAATTTCTAATTAACAACTGCAGCTATGCAGTTGTTTCCTGGCTGTGAAAGAAGGAGGCACTGCCTAGTTTTGCTTGGCACTCTGGGCAGGCTTTGATATGGCCGTATCCATGGGTTCATCCCACCCGCCCTGGGAGATGTACAAGAGTGTTAGCTGGTAGGAGCCTGGCAAGAGCCTCCTGTGCAGGGAGTTGGTTGTACCCTGTTTAGCATGTGTCTTGGACAAGTACGTGTCTTGGAAGCTGGTGGGCCCTTGCTGTCCCYCATGCAGAAGGGGCTGTGAGCACTCTGGCCAGGGCAATGCACTTCAGAARCAGAAACCAGGCTGACAAGGATGGTGAGGGATTCAAAAGCATGTTAGGAATACAGATCCCTGAATTGCTTCAGAGCTTGATGTAGCTTCAAATGCAGCAAAATTAGTGCAGACCTGGGGCTGTGGCACTGGCAGGTAACAGGCTTTCCCACCTCGCYGTAAACGGTCCCTCCACCCCCCTGCCTTTTACACTCCACTCCCTTGTTTTATAATTAACGCTGCTTCTTTTCAGTAAGAAGTTGTAAATGATGATGAATTATGTTTAGCTACCAGCAGGTAGTGGCTCTTCATCATTCGCCAGGTCAAAAAGAAGAAAGGTTACACAATACTCTCCAGCCGCAACCTGGGGTTTCAATGCTAAAAAATGTAAGCAGCAACTTCTCCTAGAGCCTCCCAAACATTAAAGAGCGTCTGTTCTTTAAACAGAGGACAATTATAAAGCTGCCAAAAGGGTTASGGAATGAACTTAACCTTGTCAGAAGCATTTATAACTGATCTTATTTGCTAACAGAGCAATATTGAAGGATCAGCTTTTTGCTACWGCACACAATATTTAAATGTGGTTTCTCAGATTTTTTTTTTTGCCCACAATGCTGTTCCTAGCAATAGCTTAAGAATTCCTTGTGTTCGTTGCTGCTCCTGTGCCCCTATAGTGACCGTTTGAGAGGACAGGAATTGCCCTGGATRGATCCCATGGTTTAGACTGGAAACCTCAAATGACGTGTGATGTTCAAGATCCCTGACGGTGAAACCTGTTCCCACTCACACAGTAATTAGAGCCAAGCCCTTTCAGTAGCAGTTCTGGGGACTCCTGCAGATTAGGCATAAACCCTGTTCACCCCCTTAATGTCTGCCATAATCTGAGCTCCATGCTTAAACTCACATGGCAATAAACTGCAGGAAGCATTATTTTCACACTCAGAAAACAAAAAGTAAGAACTTGTAATTGTACCCACTAAAAACCCCAAGTGACTTAAGATTTTATGGGACGTTAATTATTCTCCACCATCTGTGTTTAAATTCCTGTTTTGTATAACCTGCAATTTTATAGGACATTCTTCCTGCCTCAGAGATGGTTGTATTTGGTAGTAAAACCAAGTAATTTGTACACATGCACTATTTATAAGATCCCTAGCAGCTGCTATATAAGTGAATCAATGATGGCATCCCYGCACATTTGAACTCAAAATCTGGCATTGACATTTTAAATAGATTACATAGTTACACAAACCTGAGTCTGTAAATTCACCAGCCTGTTGGGCGATGCTGATTATTTGGTCCAGTGAAGGACCTGACCCTCCGCTGGCTGAGGTGTGAGCAATGTGGGGGTAATAACCCTGGACCTTCATCCCTGCCTTCTTTCCTCTTACTTTTTTCCCTAATGAAGGTTCCACCAATTGCTTCTAAATTTCTCTGTGATCCACCAGCCTCCAAGGCACTCCCCTGGTCTACCCAGCTCTACATGGGATATGTGTCTAGTAGACATCTTCAATACTCACTCAGCACGGCATGCACACTTCTGGGGACAGAGAGGACCATTTGGGGTCCATGTCTCTCAGTAAAGTTGTCCTTTACCATACGATGCAATCGCAGATTTACCTGTTTGCTTTTGATTTGCTCCAAATGGACGGAGATCCACTGAGGGACACTTCACAGCRTCATCAGGACACAACAGGGAAATTGTTTCTTCTTCCTTCTTGTGTCTAACCTAAAACCTAATTGTTTTCCTCTCTTCAAACTTGTATTATCTCGCCTCAGACTTAGGGAGCCAGTATAAAAAGAGCTTACCCACCAGGTGGCATTTTCTYACATGTGTCCAGCCCCAGTTCCAAYGTGAGTGCCTTGTATATATAATTATAAAACCAAGGGCCACTAAAGTGCACCTGTAGAGCAGAAACTTGACTGTTCTCTATTCTGTTCTAATTATTAGGCCTTAGAGCAAAAACCAGGTTTCAAAGAAAACTTTCTGTACAGGCCTCAATAGAGTTAAAGGAGAAACATTTTAAGTTGATGAGCTGACACTTGTAGAAGCAAATATATTAAATAAATCATGATTCGTTTTGGGGCTAAATCTGACTTACATCAACTCTGGAAAAACTAGATCCTAATGAGTGACAGTTTGGTGTTTTCTGTCACTTCCTACAGTAATGGCCCCAAGCTGACACTGCTCTGTGGGAGTCTAATACTTCTGAACAAAAGTTTTTTTGGAGTGAGATAGACAAGGTAGAAATCCCAAGGTGACTGGAAGGAATGTCTAATGACTGGAAAGACATATTTACTGGCAGACTGTATGTAAGCTGTGACAGTTGACAGGGCTTGATTGTAATAAATATAGTTGATGAAGAGAAGGCTGACAGGTGAGGACAGAGAGAGAAAAAGAGTCAAAAGATCTGCATTGGCTGAACCCTATTAATGGTAAGTTGGTAACAAAGCCTAGAGTTATAAAAGAAAACAGGTATTGCGAACTGATGTCTAAACACTGAAATATGTAGGACTTGCAGGTTGCTGTAACAAGCTCAGATTTGTTGACCTTTCTTCTAGCGATTTTATAAGTGGTGGTTTTAGGTGTAATTCACACCAGCACCAGGCAGGCACCTGATATTTTTAAATACAGTGTATGATTAATCATGTAACRGCATATAACTTGATCAAGATCATAATTATTGCTTCAATCTCTAACTTTTATTGCTTTGATCAAGGGATTTGATGTTGGAAAACGTGCCTCCACGTGCTGTGAAGGGAGTAATCTTGCCGGAGATCTGCTCTGCTGAAAACGAAATGAGTTCCTGCAAAGGAAATGAAACAACATAAAACCTGAGAGTATTTCTTTAAATGCACAGACACACCATATGCACACACACATACACACACACACACGCATAGAATGATTGACCCTGAAAATGGAAACAACTCTGGCATATTAAATCATGACACTTTATAACTGACTGGTCAGAGTTTCAACAATAGGATTTCCAATGAGCTCTGCACTTTCTTCCCCCAGGCAAATGTCACACACTGAAACTAAACAGGGTCTTTTTTTCTTGTTCATCCGATGTGCTGTTTTCTGTGCCCAAGATAGGAATCTGTATTCAAAAATGCCTTAACCCTTTGGAAGAGGAGCCCTTCCTTTTCATGCCCCAGCAAGGGCAAGTCCGGTGGCAGGTGTGGGACGAGGGGGATGTGGGGCCTGCACTGGCATGGGGGTGACTCTGGACCCTCTTTGGACTCCCATTTCAAAAGGGAACAAGGCAAAAAMCCCACAGCCATAAGGGAATGCCTGCAGAAAAGCAGTGAGGAATTACACAAACTCGATGTAAAGGTTAATAAGGAGCAACATCCCATGTTGTGAATATCAAATGGGAACAGGCACAGTTAGTGGGAGAGTCACTGCTTGCTTGCTTTCACCATCACACGCACAGAGATGAAAAATCCCGTCACCTTCTTGCTYGTATGAAGCACAAAACACTCGTAAAAGCATTCAGCCAGATTTAGGCACCTTTTATTTTTGAAAGTTGCTGTTATTCTGAAAGGYTGCATCCCTGCCCCTCACCCCGAGAGCCACAGCCACTTCACGCAACGCTGCCACTGCGAGGACCCTAGGGAGCACCAAGGGGAACAAACGGGACCGTATGGGCACGCGACAAGGGCTGCGAGCAGCACAATGGAGCGTGTCAGTCATGCCCGTCTCCTGCGAGGCAGCGGATGCTGCTCCTTTGCCTCACRCTGGCCCCTCTTCCGAAGCACGGGATGCAGAGCCGGGTCTCATCCGTGTGAGACCTGTCAGTCTAAGTGACACGTACACGTGTCTGCTTGCACAGATATGCCCATGATGCAGGTCGGCACGAGTGCACTCTTTCATGTAGACACCTCTTCATACARGCACCCTGATGCTTTACTGACCTAKATCCACAGTAGTCATACACTATATTTGTATGCCTGGACATATAGCCCTCACTCACTGTCCTCTTTGGATTAGGTCTTATGAACACACATAAACAGAGTCTTCTTTCTGTACCCAGACTCATGCAGTCCAAGCTGCATATAAGTAAGTTTCTAATTAACTGGAGGCCTTGAAAACAGGAGCAATAGAAAGCAATAGAAAGCATGAAAAAGAAAAGGAGATGTAGCTGAAATTAGTCTACACAGGAACCTTCTATATATTGTCAATATATTTTATGTATTTTTTGATCTGTCCCTTTGAGGARGCTTTACCACAACTTTCAGCCAATGACACGTGAACTGTCTTCAAGCAGCCTGTTACAGCCAGGGGGCTGCAGATTTCCTCATTTTGTTTTATGAATTTCCATTGGCTACATTGAGGCCAGAATTTCATACCAATAGTAGGTAACAACTCCTCTACACAGGTTTTTGTTGCTGAGTTTTTAATTTGGTAGGATTATCAATAACACTTTTTTTTTTTTTAGGTTCTAATCAAAATACTGTTTAAAACAAAAACACATAATAGCAGGGAACACTTTTGGAAGTGAAATTTATGAAGAAAGAGAATATTCACTTCCAGGAAGCTGTGATACTCTGTGAAATGAATCGTCATTGRTGAGTGAGAGTTAATCTTGCATCCATAGGAAGTTTCAGTTCTGTCCCCTGTTCTGCATTTCAGAATCCATGGATTTTGGATAGCTCCTGAACGACAAGGTTTCTGAAAGGGTTATAATCTTTAGTCTACAGCATATGGTGTGAGGTGCATATTAGAAGAGCAAAATATAAACGGTTCTGRAGATGAGGAGTCTCATTTGAGACAAAAATTTTTCCCAGCCCGCACTTGAGAGAAGACGTACAAAAAGAACAAACCCAAACTCATGTTGTGATTCCTAAGGTCTGAAGTAGGCCAGGTCCCACTYCGTGGTGTGAACCGTTTTTAAAGGTCTATTCATGCAACTGGGATATGAATGAGGATTTTTGATAACATAACTTCTGTTCTGTGCATTTGATCTGGTCCCAAATGGAGATAAGAATCTTGCTGAAAATGATTCATTGCTTTCTAAGTTTTGCATATTTTTTTTTCCTGCAGAAATTGATCAGTGTGTTCAGATTCTTCCTCTACTTTAGATTTTCTCTGCAATTATTTAACAGAGGAAAAACAAACAAAATCCCTTTTGTACCATGACTACAGAATTCATAACAACTGAGTTGAAAGCTTCAGCTGAAAGCACAACTGTCTGTGAACCTGGACACAAAACTAGGGACAAATCACTAGCAATGATATAAGGTTTACCTTTTTTTAAGCAGTTAAATTAAGAGAAAATAAATGTTTGGTTTGTCACRGTTGGTAGAGGATAATGTCCAGGGCTTTAGCTACAAAACGCCCATTTTGCCTTTTACCGTTTGTTCATAAAAACCTTTCCAAATCCACAGGCCCTCATTAAACACCTTGTTGCTGTAACAGGTTTATCAGAACACCCTGACAGTGCTTCACTCCAGAGGAAGGGGTCTGTGAGAAAGTGAAGCAAGCTGTTTTATCAACAGACACGTGTTTGGGGTTGTGTGTGCCAGCTGCTCATCCAGTACAGCCATGGAGTTACATGAAGAGGGAAAAAGAGGAAGGGAGAAACAGAAAAGGAATGGGAGGAAGAACAGTGGGCCTGAATCACAGTGTAAATGTGATGAAGCAAATGTAGTTTCACCAAGGACGAGTTYGCTCTGTTGTGTTCCAGGCTGTTCATTTAGGTTGATCACCTGGTAACACAAAATTGATTTCTTGAGCTTAGGACAGTTGGCAAACTTGACTAGACTTAAAATGAACCTCTTTGATTCTATCTACAAAATTAGAGCAGATTTGATAAAGAAAAGATGTATCCTTTGAAGTATTCCCTATCAACATAAGTGCTAAGAACACTTGAGCGAAGGAATTTTAGCAGTTTTGAAAGYAGTAGCAAAGGAACATCAATAAGGATTGCAGCTAAGGGCATGCCCACAAGGCACTATACTAACTGCATCTATCCTGCAGGCTATAAGCAATTGCTAAAGATTCCAGACTTTTTAAAGTTCATAGTTCACCTCATAAAAACTTYACATGTAACTTATGATAAGGTTTTGCTGGGTGGGTTTGGGTTGGGGCAAGCAAGTCCACAGGAAGAGGTTTGTGTGYTGATCTATACATGAGAATATAAAGGAATTTTCTTTTTTTCWTGTAGAAAATTATGACCAAACAGGCTTGATCTTGGAATATGTCAAATGTCCTCAAGTGCTGTTATATTGGGTGTTGAGGTATGAAAGCTCCCAAGTACCTCAGCAYATATAGAAAAGTACTAGCCCAAGGGCTTTGTGGATTCTAGTCTGTATCACAACAGACAGTATCTTTTGCATGGCAAACTGGCCATGGGTTCCAGATTTGCAGGCTCCAAAGATCCTGCAAGATCTTTCTCCTTGAGCAGGAAAACAACACGAAGTTCCTACAAAGGATTTCTCACTTCAGGGTACTCAGTGCTTCTACTATTGTGGCTAGTGCTTCTTTTGGATAATTCACTGTGGCCTTTCAARTTTGCTATTAGCAAGGTAGAGTAGAAAGGAAAGAAAGACTAGATGGATTTGGACAGAAAGGAGAAGAAATCAGAAAAGGAGCCTTTAAACTGCAAAGAAGATATAAGTTGCAGGCATGTGGAAATGAGYCACAAAATAAATAACTTGAAAATTTAATTTAGGCATTAAAGGAGATTTAATTAGAAAGCTTTTACTTTTTCATGTAYATCTCATACTAGTGGTACTTCATAGATTTCAGTGTGACCACAGCAAATCAGTGGCAGCCACAGTTATGACAACTGGGGTTCTTAAAACATGATCATGTTACTGTGGCTTAATGAACTACTGCATGTCAGCTGAGCTGGGGGAAGTGGCATACGCATGCCCTTAGCTGCTCAAAAACGTGAGATAATGCGTCAGCGTAAACCTCTTTCTGTGAATTTTAAGCAAACACCTTCTAGCTCATACTCACAGTGGTCAAGGAGCATGGGGGGTCAGCTGCTACTGTTTTGTTGACGCATAGTAAGGGTTTATTAAAGTGCCATGAATTCAAAAGTGTCCAGCTCCTTAAACAAAAATGTGAGAAATTATGTTCCAGGTCACTTAGAGTGTCTCTAAAGCCATGTGATTCCCAAATTCCCTTCATAGTTGTGCATCTCCAAACTTGCCAGGAAGGCGTTGCTTCTRTAATTCTGAAATTGGAAAAAACAACTAAATGTAGCAGTAAAAAGAACAGAGCAGCTTAAATGGCTTGAAAAGTAGAAAAGTATGAACAACAGTTCTCACCATAAACCAAAGGCACTGGACCCACCAAAGGGATTTTCTCTGTTGACTTCAGGTTTGGAATCAAACCTGGTATGTCACRGTTTAAGGAAGAAAATGTAGGCCAAGAAAATATTTTTTGTTCTAATTYATGATTTTTCCTAGATGTCACGATAACCTGTACCTTATAAATGCCCTCGAGAATAATTAATAATGCCAATTAATAATTTTTGACATTTWAATTTTTCCTACATAATTCTCTACCTTGCTCAGTGCTGAAATTTAGCTACTGATTAGATATCACTCTATGACTGCATTGAAAGTTAATAAAAAATGGCTGATTAGACACCCCCAGGCAGCACATCTTAAGTAGTCATTAAACAATCATCATAGATAGAAACAGCTACAACTGGCTTCTGTTGAAATGCCGCTTATTATTATATAATCCTTTTTCAAGTCAAAATGAATGCATAATCAAAGCACAAAGCAAACAGTTTGAAAGTTCTGAGCTGGCTGTGCAAAGCTATAATGCATCAACCAAACTCTAAATTAGCGCTCAAAACATTAGATGAGGATTGATGTACAGCAGAGGAAGTAATTGAGGAAAAAGTATGGGTTCATRTGCACAGTCAAAGTAAGAGGTTTTTTTCCCAAACATGGTTCTTGTAGAGCCCAACAGGACACAAGAAAAATGGCTTTTGGAAGTTTGGCCCAAGGACACTTGTCTGGGGTCAAGGAGTAAAGCTGATTGTACAGTTTTGTAGTGTCATTGCTACACTAGATACTATCATTTAAGAAGAATCACATTAAACTTGGCAGCTGAAGAAATACAGACTTTGAGATAAAGCTGTTTCAGGACTGAAGCACTGTGAATTTGACCTAACCCCAACACATTTCTTCTTTTAACAGATTCTTTAGGGCAAGTTCATAAAACAACCCTCTCCAGATAAATAAGGATATATTCTGGTCTTTATAAGGGTATAAATTTGATGAAATTGGTGGATTTACTAATAGCACAGATAAGACCAGAATGAAAACCAGAGGCTTTAGGAAGCTTTAAGCCAAAGATTCAGCCTCCTGAATTGCTTGTTAAATTTATAGTAGAAAACCTCTGTCTTCTTCCCTCTTTGTAATAACATCTTCCTTATTTACTCTACTCTTTCTTAATTCTTTCCACTCAATCTTTACATATACTTCATGAAACAAATGTTGAGGATGTTTAAGTTCCTAACCTGTATCACAGGCAAGTTACACACAAGWTCCATTTGCTTGACTGAGGCAGCATAAGAGTCATTACCACATAGGTCAGCTGATATTTCTCCCCTTAAACACCTGCAAATGTAGGTCACCTGGGAGGCTGAACCTATTAAGGTTCTTATAATTAAGACAAGCACAAAATAGTTTGCAAAATGGTACGTGAATAGAGCAGGGAGAGAGAGGGGGGAGAAAAAAAGAGAAAGACACTCTGGTTGGATGACAGGAAATCATATAACCATATTTGCAACTGAGCTTTGGGAGCATGATCTTTGTAATGGGGTTAGCTAATCCAGATCGTAATAAGGATAGGAAAGTCAGCAATCATAATAATATTTAATGGATTCCAGATGGAGAAATATAATTGTTCTCATTATCATTGTAAAAAGTCCAAGGAAATACAATCCCAAGATATTTTACCTTGACAGGCGACCAGGAACAAAATCAACATCAAGTCATGGGTTTTGCAGGTAGAGTTGTCAGTTATTTCCTTTTTGCAGCATTCTCTTCTAGTGTAACAGTTTGATTAACCCAAGACATTTTAAAGTGAGTAGAAAAGCAATGTTAATGAAATGCCTGCTTAACTGACTGTGCAACTCTCTGACATATGATGTGGTGATACATAGTGGAATAAAAATAAAAACTCTTGTATATCATAAGACATTTTTTTTGTAATGTGGTTAAAATGAAATATGACTTTAAGTAGAGTCCTTTTTGGGTGCAGCTGTTCTTTTTGTTTGGGTTGATAATTGGAACCAGTCCCATGGGTCTATTTGATGTTATCTCTTGTTTAAAACTAAACTGTCAAAGCTGATCCCCCCCTGTGCACTCAACAGGGAGTTCTGGGGAAACTTTCTTCTTAAATATTTTTAACCCCTCCTCCCTGCACGCATTCTCTAAACTGAACTGGGGCAGTCATGAAATGATGTCTTCACAGGAACACTTGTACAGCAAAATATTTCTTTGTGGAAAACTRAGTCTTTTCATGTCATATGTCTTTGTAAGAGAGGCCTAAAACAAAACAACCCCATAGCAGAAATCAGAGACGATCAGGGTGTGCTCACTTAGGTTTAAAACCACTCGCTATCTCTGCACAAAGGATGTTCTGCCCAGCATCTTCCCAGAACCAGAGGAGCCCGGGGTTTGGGGCACAGACTCAGATGTCTCCCACTACGTGAGCCAAGTTTTGATCCAGGTTTTGGTCCCAAGCTAACGCATCGAGGCAGCATTGYACTGGGGGGACCTAGCAGCTGGGGCAGTATGACCACAGAGGTTTCCATAAGGATGTGCATGATTTGTTCCTTGTAGGATTTAATGTAACTTCAGAATGTTTAGATTCTTTTAAG
This sequence comes from Eudromia elegans, assembly GCA_003342815.1. Lineage (NCBI taxonomy): Eukaryota > Metazoa > Chordata > Aves > Tinamiformes > Tinamidae > Eudromia > Eudromia elegans. The sequence continues at coordinate 4,635,069 of PTEX01000030.1, forward strand.
GAGTTAGATAGTGTGTTTTCCTCTAGCCCCTTGAACGGCAGATGACAGCACAGCACATGCCTCCTGCGGTCAGATGAGGCGGTACTTTGGCTTTGCCTCCTAGCAAACACRTCTTCCTCACTTTTCCTTCCATTCTCTTTGCAGGCAAAGAATTGAGATAACTTGACTACAGGATCTCAAATTAACAGTTCTAAAAAAAAGTCTTTTGGTTATAGGGCTAGCAGGTGTCTTCTCAATCTACTCTATTTCAGTTATATTTTCATAAAAAAAAAAAAGACTTTGCTACACGTTTCTGTCTGTATGGACAATTCTGTCAGGTSTTTATGCACATGCTCCCATTGTACCTAGGAAACCAACTTTCCTAGTAAAAGGGAGAAAAGACACATATGAATCACTGGTTGATGTGAGCGTCATCTCCACTATCTTTGGCAAAGTAGAGAGAAGTTACTGGCTTGCAGAGGCTGGTGATAAGCAGGCACAAGAGGACTGTCAAGGCATGGAAGTGCCTTCTCTGGGGAAYCCACTTTATCCCAGATTTTCTCAGAACTGAAAAAAAAAAAAAAAAACCCAAAATATTAGATGATGGAATGGGGAACCACACTGAGAGGCTTTTCCAACATTTCTGCTGGCCCTTGCATGTSCTGTGCCATCTGCTACTCTTCTTGAGAAAAACAGAACGTCTCAGCTATTACCCCTTAGCTTGTCTGCATGCTCTTCACACTCACACTATTCTTTGTGCAAGCATATCAGGTCAGTGTAGCAATTTGTCCTCTGCCCACACGGTGAAGAGTGTTAATAGCCAGCAGTGATCTGGAGCTGTGCGTTGGAAGTACGTTCTCTTTTGTATCRCTCAGAGCATTTCTAATATGGGCAGAACATCGTATGCAGGCTGTGACCTACTCTCTGTGCYGTTTGTTGCATTAGATCTAGCCTTTGTCTTAAGCACTCTTTGTTACTCTTATTCCTTCYAGTCTTTAAGATCACACAGTGTCTCCTCATACCCCACAAATAACCAGCTGTTTCTGTKCTACAGGCTGGTGTCAGGCCACCTTGAAAGAGCCCTGCTAAAGTGGATGCAGAAGTGAAAGCTGTTAATAGCCATGAAAGCAACAAATGAGCTTCCTATCTTGTGCTGCACTGASCGCAATGAAGATGCTTCTGGCAAGCACCTTCTCTGCAGTGTGCTTTAGAGAGAGGCTAGGTGGGATATGTAAGGACAGATTGCACGTTGCAGGTTGACTTGTGTCCCATGAGAACCAAGGCGCTTATGACGCTTACTCATAGAAGAGTAATGGCCAAGCTGTAGGTCTCTCTTGCCATCCCAGACCAATTTCCACAGAACTGCCACATGTGAGATAGGGAATGATTCCTGTGTCCCCTGAGGAATGGCAGGACTCAGTACTTTGTAGATAAATATAAATTTCTATTTAAACCAGTACTACTGGGACTAGATGTAAGAGGAGCTGGAAAAAGCCGTTTCTAAAAATACAGGAAATAGCTATATGGTTACAGAAGTGAATTTCCAGCTGTGGGTAATCATACAACTCACATATTAACAATGAGAATCCACTGGGTAAGTGGGGAAAACAATTCACATAAGCTTGAAAGACAATGGGCCAATTCCTGATCAGATTGTGGAAGAAAAGAAGGAACAGAAAGAATATATGGAGGGCAGAAAAAAATGGAGAACRGGGTTTTGTTGCAGAATAGCCAGTGAAAACGGCAATACTAGAAAGGTTCATAAGGGCAAAAGGAATGTATTTATTTTTTTTTCATATTTAGGAGGTAGTGCTTGCAAGGGCAAGGTTGAGAGCATGGAACTGAAAGAACCAGAAGGCCCCTTTGCTAGACTCTCCCATCTGTTCAGAGATTCCTGGAACAGCAGCCCTTGAAATAAATCAAGTATAATCCTTATGACACGCAGCATCCAAGGCTCTCCCAGCAATCTGAACTGCCACTAATAGCAGACTGCCTTGCTGTTGACAGAGAACCGATTAGCCAGTGCATTTTATAGATGGGAAAACTGAGGCCTTCTCCTTGTCAGGTAATGAAAGAGCAGAACCAGAACTCACCAGTCTTTGCTCTGTTTTCATCCATTTTAATGATTCGTTCAAACTTCCATTTCTTGTCAGGTCTTTTTGCTGCAAAGACCCTATCTCATGGAATTTTCCTGGCATGTTCTGGAAAAGCTCCTTTTGTCTTTTTTTTTAGTTTTTTTTTGTCCTCAGCTCTGCTGCAGAGAACGTCAGTCTTCTCTTTTTCCAACTACGGGCCTCTCTAGGGCCTATTCCTTTAAAATCTCTTGCCACTGTTATTCTAAGAAATAGTAGAAGGTTTTGATCTGCGGAGCTATGTAAAAACAGTTCTCAACCTGTCTCTCTATCTGTTTTTCCTTCCATGGTGTGAGAGCTTAAATCCCATGGGTTTGATCAGAATAGTTGCTTGTGTGTAGTGGGACTAATTTTAAGCAATCGTCCAATTGTCAAGGGATTTCCCTTCTCATTCCAAGACGGCTTCTTTATAGCATTCTCTTTGGTTCCCCTGACTTTACAGCAGTGGATGTGCAATAACACTGAACTTTAGTTATAGCTGCAAGGCTTTTACGCTTTAACACGGTCTCCTTTCGGGGTGAGTGGGGGGAGGCATATTTCTCTTAATGGAATCATTGTGGCTCATTTCAGTGGTAAAGGCTGCCTTTAGGTCCTCCTGCTGTGACAGGGGGTTTGCATATGGTTTATGCTCCTCTATCATCCCATGATAAGCAGAATTCTTCCCTTTACTAATTTGCAAGCTAAAGTAGTAGTAGTAGTGGGTAAAGTCATTTTACCCACTGAAAAGCGGTTGATCCAAAGCTTCCAATGGAAGCACCTGCATGCTTATGTGAGCAATAGGATCCCCAAAGTCAGCAAGGAAAGCCTGCAGTTATGTACTCTATTTTTTGTACCACTTTTATTATACTGCATTGGAAAAACTGTTGTCCAGCACTGCATAATACACAAAAACAATGTAAAAACTGCATGCAAAATCCTCTCCTCTCTTCTCTCTTTTTTTTTTTCATTTTTTTTTCCAAACTGTAGCAGACATAAAGAAACTGAGAGTGGTATTTGTGCTCCGACAGGATAAAATTCTTTATGCTCTAGGAAGTATCCCCAGAGATACACATCTGATTACATCTCATGTCCTACTGCGACTGCAGCAGATAGGAGTCGTCAACAAAATTAGCTGATTCTCAGCAGAGTTAAAATAGTGTGTTGTGAAAATATAAAACAAAATCAAACAATTTTTAGCAGTTTTTGTATTTCTTTTATCTGTAGGCAGTATAAAGAATATATGTCTATTCCAGCCTTCCACATTGGATTGAACCAAGACTCTGAAATGCAATTGCAGATTTCAATTAAAATAATGCCAATCTGTTTAACAATGAAGTAACAAAAACAATTTTCATGGCAAAATAGAGAAATAATTTTTACTTCCATTGTTTCTGTAATACCCACATCTTCTTGACATACAGTATGCTGGGATATATACCCTCCTCACTTCCATATTTGGAGAGAAGTAACGCATCAAAGCATAGATGAAAAGAGCAGTTATTCTATATATTGGTGCTAAATCATGATTTTTGTTTTCTAAGGAAAGGACATAATGTTGTTCATGCCTCACAGTGAATCGATTCTGTAAGAAYGTGGCAGAAAGGTCTTCCTTGTGGGGGCTACTGGATGCACTGCAATGTTGAAAATATGACTATCTCTAAAGGTAACCAAACAAAAAGGTAAGAGATGAACAGTTCTTTTGCTTTTTAAAAGTCTCTTCCTCCTATTTATCCATCCTCCCAGACTGCGCAAATAGCTCCACTGCCAGAGCTGCCTGCCCACACTTTGTTACCGAAGGCAGTTAAGCTTGTCTCCCTCCGAGAAAAAAAAAATAAATAAAAAGAAATCAGTTTTCTATGTATCTGTGTATTTGTACCGTTGCTTTTGGAGGTGCCGTATTTGATCAGTCCTTGTTTTCAAGGTTTCCTGTAGAACCGCAACGACTGAAAACGTCGTCAAAGAAAGTTGAGCTCAGTGGATGTCGGGCTTTCAGAGCTGACAGAGGCGCACTCAGCACCACGAGGCCCATTAAAACACGTGAAAGTTGGCAGTGCTGACTGGTCGTGGGAGCCTGTTCATGCCTTTAAACACAGCAAAGGGGGCCTTAGTGCTGCCCTGTCACATTGATGTGGAATTAGGCTCGAAAAAGCAATATCAGTGCTCATTTCATAATAAGATTGTTTATTAGCTTTAGCGAGGCAGCAGCTAAGGATGTGGTCAGAGATGGCAGGTCCTGCACACACAGAGGGAAAGATCTGAGGAGCGGTCTGTGGCAGTACACCAAACTGAGCTCGCTTGCCAGGTTTTTTTGGCTTTGCCAGCTCATTTTCCAGTTTTCACAAATATTTCTTTCTCCCGGGCTACTGTATGAAAGAGCTGCACATATAGGAGAGGAATAGACTGATCGCGCGGGCAGAACGAGTGGCTCCTTCACACTCGGTGCAGGCAAGTGCATACAGTAAATAAGCAAAACCCCCTCGTTTTCACTATATCTATGGATGTGTCTGTATTTTTTAATGTAGTGTTGCTAGATTGTATAATCTTGGGCGCTACTGGTAGAAAGGATCATTAAAAAAGCAGTGCCAAGTGAAATGGAGGTGTTGATTTTAAYTCAGCAGTGTCTTTGAAGCTGAAATGCTAGAACTTTGTTAAGGTCTGGCTTTGTTTGGACTTTAGGGAAAGCAATGGTGACCGCAGTGAAAATGCCATTCGTTTCAGTGCTCAACAGCAGAGCTCAAAGGGCTACGTGGAGCATGGCTAGTGCAAGAAATGTTAGGAGAWGCCTTGTGAGAGGACCATGATCTGCATAAAGAGGGTACAAAAGGCTGYGAGAAGCTTTCATTTCAATGTGCTACTGGACAAAAGCCAGGAGATCCTGGACATCTTGCATTGGTCTGCAGCACAGGCCAGGGAGGCGCTGGTGAAGGCCAGTGCCCAGCCATGCTGCAGGTCTTCTGAAGGCCTTAAGACACTTGGGTCTTCAYTTCTCTCAGAATCTGCTGGCTCTTTTTCCTCTGCAAATCTCTGTCTTCAGCTCATGCAATCAGTGGCTCTCAAGTAATAAGAGGAAAACTAAAGAAAAGACTGGTGTAAACAAGGCCTTCAGGTTGCTCAGGGACGTCGTAACGTGTGCTATTTAACTGGTGCATTAGTAAGACTTTTGTTGGAGCTGTTGAGGTGTCCTGTACAAATCAGTGCTGTGGGACTTTTTWAAAAAGTTGCTTTTTGACCCAACAGACCATAACGAGCATTGTGGTCRTATTTACTGAGGCAAATGAGCACTTGGGGACTCCTAAATGTGTATATTAGGTAGCTACCATGTAGGCATGTGAGGGCTCTGAATACACCTCGCAATTGCAGGAGGGGGAAAGTTGTCCAGCACCCTAAATATGTTTGCTCCTACCAGCACAAAGGATGCAATGGGTATTTGTGGTCACACTCGTGTGTTACACACATGTGCCAGGGCCCATGGGCAGGCTGCAGGCTCCTATGCACCCGTATGGGAACACGGTCATGCAGCACCTTGGGACAGTGACCCCCAACCATGTCCCCCCTGCTCCTATGGACCCTGAGGTGGTCCCTGCTTGTGCTGATGGTTGGATTTTCCAGAGAACAACACCAAAAAGCACCACCAGCTCCACGAAGGGAGAACCCATAGATGGCTGGTGCTGGCTCCATGTCTGCTAGGCCAGGGTCTGAAGGCACTGCCAGTTTTTGTTCTGGAGTTTTTATGTTGGAGTCACTTTTTATTTGGGAGTTCTTCTTTTAAATTTTGTTTTTGTTTGTTTTTAATTTCAGCTCAGCGGTTACTCACAGTGAGTGCTCGGACGCGTGGTGAGGAGCCGCACTTGAGCTCAGCCCTTCCTCACTGTCTTCTGTGGTTCTACTTTAGAGAACAGATCGGAGGTTAGAGCAGGTCAAATACAACATTTGCCTGCATTAAGGTAATTTTTGTTTGGKTGKTTTTTTTGRACCTGACCAAGTGCAGGAAATAATTGTAAAGAAGAAATGAAATAGAAATTGTCCAGGAGGTGAAAATGCWTGCTAAAACCAAATGAATCCCTCTCAAAGGAGTCAAAAGTATACAAGATAATGCAGGAAMCATTAACATAATATTATCTTAACCTTGTAGATAAGATTATCTGATGTGTGAAAATGGTCATCTTTTGTATTGATTCCTCCATGCCATGCAGCAGCTCTTAGGAAAATGAATGGGTCATTAAATGTTCATTACTTGATAGGCTGTGCAGCAGAAAAGATGTAGTAGTGAATGAATTAACTGCTTTGTTACTGTTTGAACATATCATTAATGTGCGCGTTTTTCTCGTGACAGAGGCGGATTGCAAAGCAGCAGTGTCTGCGGGCAGCTGGAGGGTGGTCTTTAGGTGACAGCCACCCTCCAGAAAATTTGGGGAGGTGCCTATCAGATGCCCAGCATCAGGGAAGGGAGAATTTAGTGAATTATTTGTCTTCTGATGAAGACTTACTGTGCCTTGGATGGCCTGGGCACYTCATTTGGAGGTGGTGATCCTGTGAGGGCTTTAAGCAATGTATTAACCATATTAACTGATTCTGTGGTGTATCACCCAGCGGGAGAGCCGCAAGGGCAGTGTCAGCTATTGCTGCTGTTGAAGGGATCCCCGGCTGCCAGGGARCCTCTCCTGATGGTCCTGACAGCGGTGCTGGTCCCTTCTGCATCCATGTGTCCCCACTGCTGCTCCTGCACCTTCCACAAAGGGGGACCCAGGGAATATGGGTGCGGGTGTTCACTGGAGAGGTAGCAGGGCTAGGAAACAAACCAGGAGAAACACATCACCGCTGATTCCTCTTTCTGGCTTCTCCTCCTCTTCCCTCCTGGTTTGGCTTTGCTAAACACTAAACAAACCCAAAGGGCTCCTGCAGGGAAGCTTAGCTGAGTTTTTGCTCCTCTCTGGAGGAAGGTGAGCTGCACACCCCTCCCTTCCCAAGCCCTTTTTCTCCCTGTAAGCTCTTGTCTCATGTTAAACCGCCTCCTGGCTTGTTCCTCCATCAGCTCCCACTGCTCATCCACATCCTCAGCAGATGCTGCAAGCCCCGAGCTGGTCCAGAGCAGGTGGATGGGGAGCAGAGGGAACATCGGCACTGCTCCTTGCCGTGCYTCGCACCGCACAGTTAACCACAGCTACATGGCAGCCGGGCAGAATAGGGTGATTTTCCTCTAATTCCATGCCAGCAGTGAGTGACGGTCCCTCTGGGGGCCAGCAGAAAGCCGGCAGGAGCTCCCTCTCAGATGAGCAYCCCATGACTTAACGCCTTCTCCGTGCACTCCTGGGGTGATACCATTTATGGACTTTTCCCAGGACAGGGCCTAACATCTCAGCCAAGTGCTAAATAAGTAACAGAAAGATGATTTCATTCCTCTGTTTAATTTAGGTTTCACAATCTGCAAGAATATCACCCTGTGCCTTCTCCCCCTGACTTACCAAGCTGATTTTTATTGCTCTCCCATCACTTTTTCTCTGGGCTGCAATCCTGCAGGAATAAAAGAGGCAGAGCTCTGCACCCATGCCACTTTTCTTGGCACTATCAGAACTAAGCCGTTCAGCCGTGTTCATCATCACACTCACATGGGACAAGAGGGGCTGTGTTTTACAAAACAACATTTTCACCAGAAGTCTGAGCAGTTTCCAACTTTGGGCTTTATTTGTATTTTAAATTTAGCATTCGCAGATGTTTTATAGGCATCCAACCACTTCAACAAAATGATCGCTTGACAATATTAAATGGCTAAGGCTGGAGCTCTGGCCAGATTGCTTTGTTTATGTAAGACCACCTGCAGCCATGGTATATTTTGTGACCTTCTATGGCGAAATAAAATTGAGAGTAGGGGAGAGTTACTCGGGACATTTTTGGTTCATGAATGAAGCCTGCCACACCGTGTACAGCGGGGTACRTGGGGGAGATGAATTAATCATGACACGCTGCCGAGGATGAAGTCTTCAGCATTCATTTACCAGTCAAGTGCCGGAGAGACTAGAGGCACCTTTGCAGTAGGGGAACACAYGATTCCTTCCCAGCCCAACCAGCAGTGACTCAGTGGTAGCAGGCATAATGTCATGGGTTATTCCTGTTCACTTGGCCTACTGCAAGTTTCCATTAAATGCCAATGAGGAGGAAAAAAAAAAAAGCCTGCTCCTGGGATGAGCAAGGGTGAGAGGCGCCTTGCCAAGTGCTACGTGTAATGTCAATACACAAGTACATCTGCCCACCTYATGTTCCTTTACCTTTGCGCAGAAATTAAGCAGCCAAACGGGCAGGGCACTGCAGGAAAAAAATGTTAAGGCAGGAACATTTATTACAGTTTTAAGGGAAACATCCTCTCTTGAAAAGATACCAATGAAATTAGCTGTAACAGAAGTMCAAGATGAAATGTTAAATGCCGGTGTTTCTGGCATATACAACAATATATGACCTTGTTTCTGAGCAGCTGAACTATGTGTAGAATCCAAGGGGTTCTCTTACTGTCAGGACATCTGTAGGAGGCATTTACATTCAGAAGAGGCCAAAAATATTACGACAGGTAAATCTTGATGCTGTAAATCTTATTGCCTTGTGGCCAATGTAAGCAGTTTGCTTCTATTTAAGATCATAAACTGGAAATGAAGAGGATCTTGATTACAGGTGGTCCAGAATAAGAATTCATTCTGCAGCTTTTGTCCTACATTTTTATAGTTCAGAAAAAAATAGATAATTCCCAACCTAAACTCTTTTTTTTTTCTAACAACTAATCAATTTATAATCAATGAGGAAAACTAAAGACCACCCTGATTAGTATGTTTTAATGTGAGGCAATGCTGAAATCATTTATCATAATTTCTGTTCAGTTTTAGAAGGATGCTTAAAAGGCCTGTAAACTCAAACCAAAACTTTTTCTTTCTTTCTTTCTTTCTTTCTTTCTTTCTTTCTTTCTTTCTTTCTTTCTTTCTTTCTTTCTTTCTTTCTTTCTTTCTTTCTTTCTTTCTTT
>PTEX01000030.1:4644536-4747459 GCA_003342815.1 Eudromia elegans
ACAGTATTTGACCCTCATCCTGCAACCCTTATACATGTGAGTTGCTATACAAAAGGCATTCAGATCATTGGGACCAGAGCAAAATTTCCTGGTGACCAGGGGGCAGCAGGATGGCTCGAGATGAGTTGTTCAGATGTGAGGCACGGTGAAAGCAGCTCTTGCTCTTGCCCCTACAGAGGCCTTGCTGCTACCAGTGTCAACCTCATGGTTCAGTACCAGCTGCAAGAACATTTTTACCCTGTGTTTCCTCCCAATCTTTTGTAACTGAACGAGCAGTATGAAATGCAAGAGGCTTGTGCTCTTTCCAGCTCCATGTTACACATCAGGGATTTTAAATAAAGGCTTGGGAAGCATATTGAGAGCTGAAGTGTATCTCCAAGCCTTCAGGGTGTTTTAATTCTGACTTTCAGCTGCAGGAATGCCTTAGGTACCTACACAGTATGTCCAGACTAAATTAACTGGCTAAGTCCATTTGAGCAGCTGGGCATTACTTGGCTGACACGACACCTACCAGTGATACCTCCTCTTCTTAGGAAGTTCATTGCTCCCTAATTCACCAGGCTCTTTCCCCTAAAATGATGGTTTCTTTAGTTCATAATGGCAGTTTAGTCTTTACTTGCCTCTTTTACAAATGTCTTTCATATGCCCTTTCCTTTGTCATCTTAGTTGGAAACAGGCCCTGATTGTTTCAGTCACCCAATCTGGGCAGAGATGAGCTGCAGCCAAAGCTCTAGTCTTGGGTTAATTAATGACACAGTAGCACAGTTTCCATGAAGCAAGTCAGCCACATTCTCAAAAGTTCATGTTAGCCCTCGTACAAGTCGGGAAGTGACAAGGCGCGACCCCAAACCTGCCTCTCCATCTCTTGTGTTTCCCATTTAATCTGCTTCTCCTTCCTCTCTAAACTCTTTTCTCTGTCTTTCAGCAAGTGTGAAACAATTTCCTCTTTTCACAGGGGCCTAGTGGCAAGCAGATTAATGAACCCTTAACACAACATGGAAGGCGGCTGCCAAAAAATGTATGAAATGCATTCAGCAGTCCCCACAGTGCACTGTGTGAGGGACAATTATAGAAAACAAAAGCTACAGAGCAGCTCACTTAGGTTTCCAACAGTCTGAAGGGTTGGATCAGACCTAGGGAACTACAAAAATGATCCTGACTTTTCTTTTAATTTTTATTAGTCAGTACCAGGTATCTTTTATGACTTTAAATGTAGCAGAAGTCAATTCCAATGATAGGAACCTGCAGCCCACTTCATTCCTGGTGTAACTGCTCTCAAGTCAATGATTTTACATCAGGGACAGATTTGCCTCACATTATCCCTTGACATTAATGTGCTCCTGCCAGAGCTGTCTGTATTGTTCTAAGCTGGAAAGCCACATTTTATGTTCAGGAGGGTTTTGGGGGGAGATCCTTTAGTTTCTCACTCGCCTTTACAGGTCTTTGCTAACCCTGCCCAATGGCTCTGTGTACGATATTTGAAAAATAGCTTCTCCTCTGTCTTCCCTTCCTTCCTTCCTTTCTCCCCCCGACCCTTTAATGAGCCTGTGCTGGTCCAGCCTGCTCTCTCGGTCTCTTAACACACTTGTGTGTGGAACACTAACTCCTTGAAATGCGAAACAGATGGATGAAGTGTGGGACTCGGAGATATTTGTTTTGGAACACGGCTGCACATCAGTGTCTGCGGAAGAATTTCCAGCAGCTGGGGAAGCCCGCTGAGAGTTTCCCCATTTCAGTACAAAAGAGAGTCCCCAAAGCACTTTTGGCGGTCCCTGGATCTCCCCCGAGGAGTTTCTGCGGCTCGTGAAATGCAGGCTTTGCACTCCCAGGTTGACATATGGCACTTCCAAGTTGCACTGAGAAAGGTGAAGTTATTTTATTTGGGGGAGCTTCGGGCGTTTTGTTTGTTTGTTTGTTTGCAAAATGCTCAAGAAGCCGTGCAGTTTTAAAAGCTGTATTAACAAAACTTTGCATTTCAGCAGCAGCTTCCACTCCAAGAAATAAAATTATGCTTTGTAGCCACTAATGACTACAGCCTCCCACTACTTCTGTGAAAGAGGCAGTCTGGTTAATCACAGTTTGGTAGGCTGGAACACAGAAGGTGAAATCCTGCTGCCAACCGAAGCTAAAGGGAAAATTCCTGTAACTTCAGTAGGGCCAAGATGCCTGTAGTTGTGACAAGGAGGTCAAGCCTGCAGATCTTTGCTCCCAGACACCAGCCTTCATGCAGACAAGCAGTCTGGAGTAGCTGTGCACTTGCAGAAGCAAGACTTAGTGGGAATGGGGTTCCCAGACCTGTGCTTTGATTTTCAAAAGTGATCCCTGAAAGTTTTTTTTTTCTCTGTCGGGGAATTGCAAGCTTGAAATCAGCACATCCAAAAAGTCTGTCTCAGTTTAGCCGTCACTCTCATAAAAATTTGTCTTTGTCCACATCATTGTGCAAGATCAAAAACAGAATTCTTGGGATTTGGGTTTTCTGGTACCCAGGGCTGTAGACCAAATTCTTTATATTTATCATTTAATATGGAGATGTATATTGTAAGCATGGGTGACCTTATCCACCATGAGATGAAGCCTTCCCCAGCCTGTGCTGATAGATGGGTCTCTAAACTGGACTGTCCTCATAAGAACAAGTCACTGTGAGGTGATGTAAGCCGAGGTGGCTCCAGGTTTCTGCACTGTGCAGTCAGAAATGGACTTTACAGCAGACATCTCAGGCACTGCTGTCTCCATTGCCCCCTGAGGGGACAATAGGAAGAGTTAATGGAGGCTGGAGATGCAGGGCTGGAGACACGTAGGATTTGGGGGGGATGGAGCCCCTGATGACAGGTTGCAATGGTGCCTTGCAATGGCACGTTGTGATGCCACATCGCAGCGCTCTCACCAAAGGAGCAGTTTTGCCATTAGAACCTTGCAGACCCAGGATTGCAAATGGGACTTCATGAGCAGGTAGCCTGGAATCAGTCTTGTTGCTCTCCTCATCTGCCTGCCCAGCAGCTGCCTATTCCTAGAGCAGATTGCAACGTATGCTGCAAATGCACAACACGCTGGCTGGTCTGTGGTGACTTGTGCAGGCACTCAGCCCCGAGAGGTAGCTGTGGTAAGCCCTTGCATTAAATGTGAAGTAGCTTCACTGTCAGAGAGAGGGGGCCAAGCACTCCGTGGGGCTTGAGAGCTCGGCCAGCTTCAGTGGAGAAGCAGATGTGCTGCAAATTTGCACCTTGGCTTTTGTCATGTAAGTTGCTCATGTGGCTAAAGGCACAGAGAAAGCAGAGGATGTAATGCTGGGCTGTTGAATTCAGAAGGCAGTGCTTGCAAGGAAGCTCACACTCACGCACACTTACATATAGGGTTTCTTTTTGTGGGATCTTACTTGCCAAAAGATTAAGGTCTCTTGAATGAAAACTGGCAAATTTTAACTGCTTTAAGGTTGCAGATGAATGAGAATCAACTATTGACTCTGGTTTCTGCATCTCAGTGAATAACTGTACTTGTTTTTCTAGCACCTTTCTAGTACAGATATCAGAGGTCTTCACGGGATATTACAATCACATTTTATAAGGGAATGCAACAGATTTAACGATGTTCTCTGAAGATCAGACTAGACCTGGCCTAGCGTAATCACAGTTTGCTCAAGGCCATACAGAGAACCAAAAGTAAAAGAAGAACTTTGGTCCCTGGCCTGATCTGTGCAGTCCTAGCACTCAATGATGTCTCAAAGCTTTTGCTCAACCTTGTCTAAGTTTCATGCTTATTTTGCTGGGTCTGAGTTTGCTATGGAGGTATGACACAGCTCCAAAAACAGGCAGTGAAGATGGATGATAGATATCATTAATGATGAGTTAGCTAAATGTTGATTTGGAAGCATTAAGTGCAAAGGGACGAATGCAGAACTATTAGAATTGCGTAAGGGCAGCATCCTGACAAGTAGTCATGATAGCAGATATGGCAGGGAAGTGTCTCAGCAGGCTCTGGTGTGTTTTCACCTTGCCTTACAACTGCAGAGATACAGCAGGAGGAGTTACACGTAGGAACACGTTTTGCTCATTTTTACTGACCCCTGGAGCAGGGGCTCCGGGGCGGTGGCTCAGCCAGGGCTGCCACGGGGGACTCGCTGCCCTGGGGCAGGAAGAACTGCCACCCTTCATTGAGCTCCCTACTCGCAGAGGGAGGCAGGAATCGTCCTCCTGAATGAGCCCTTACCTCTGCCATGCACCCTGGGAGCCCTTCAGGGAGCTGCGCTGAGTCACCCCGCGAGAGCCTCCTTTTCTCTGGGCATTTCAGTGTGGGCACGGGCTGATGGAAGGAGGAGCACCGGGTTTCTGCCTCAGCCGTAAGGACCCGAGAGCTTTGTTCTGGGAAATATGTGTGCCCAGCCCTGTGTCTTTTGTGGCTGTCTCGTGGAATCAGGTCAGTTGTATTTCCATAGCCTAGTTTAGACTCATGGAGGTGAGTCATATTTAATGGATCCTGTTCTTTTTTTTTCCTGCCAGCTTCAAATTGGGCTGTTATTTATGATGTTAGTCTGTCAACATCAACTTATTTATAAGGCCAAAGAATGTGAATCTTTTATGGGAGATGGAAAAATTCTTTGGACTAGAATCAGTTTGCTTATGCTGCTTCTTTCTCTTTCTCCATTTTTTAATAAGGAAATATAATAAAACTTAACCATTTATCAGTTTTCAGAGGACACTGAGCCAAGACTGAAATGCTAGAGAGCTAGAAAATGATACCAAGTTCTTTTGTGAAGCCCCTTTGAGGATGCTGAATGCAAAGCGCTGTGTACAGCCCAGCACTATCATTTCATCCTGACCTGAATATTATTGTTTTCCAGACATTTATGGTGGTAGTGGACTTGGTGTTTTCATCATGGCATTCCACTGTGATGTTGGATCTGAGTTTGGAAAATAGTCAAGGGAAAAACTGTCAACTTGTCTCCTTGCAAAATTATTCACAAAGAAAAGAGAATATCTAGATAATTTAAACTATCTGGATGGTCAGTGTCATGAGCTGTCGGTATAATGGTCACAGGCATATAATTTTTCATATAGTATCTTATGCTCTGTTCAAGGACTTTTGGGTACTTCCACAAATGAAGGAATTAGCTTCTGGGAACTATGGTGTTACTTTCTCTTCATTGCTTTTATATATCAGTCTTCTTGTGGAGAGCATTTTCCACATTGTCCTTGTTCTGTTTTGAGCGCTTAGGAGAAAATAATGGAAGGTTGGAACACAGTCTCCTTACACTCATCTTGAACCCTCCTGCATGCAGGAAGAGTTTTGTTGTTCACATAGTCAAAGACGTGCTTGCACTTGAGGCTGTCAGGAATGCAAGTCCTCTTGCAATTTCATTATGCAGAGTCCTCACATCAGGCCAGATCTCAACTCTAGATGCAGAGCTTTTTGGAGAGAACAGTTTCCTATCCAACAAGTGTATTCTCATCACTATGAAATATTTTGCAGGAATGTGTCAACTTTGATGTTTTCAAAGATAAAAAGTCAAAATGAATAATTATGACACTAAAATTTTATTTTAGTAACACAGAAGCATTTTGTTACGGTAAGAAAAAGTCTTTCTTACCTTCAAAGATGAAAAGGTTTGCTATGTCTGGCATTTCAATTCATTTTATTTAGATTCATAGGTCATATTAACATTTGTTAATATAAAGCTGTGATTGTTTTACATGTTATACCTAACATACATGTGTTTTTGTATTATTGAAATGAAACATTTTATTGCTGCTCATTAACTTTTTTAAACTTTCCTTTTCTGTGGGAAATAACACCAGGATTTCCCAAAGGATGGAAATTCTGGTCCATCATTATCATCACATGAGGGACCGGCGCTCATGACTAGGACATGTGGACTTGTTCCAGGTGTTGTAAAGGCTCCAAAAGTCCCAAACTCCCATAAGCTCCAAAAGCCCCAAAGAGCCTGCAATCAAAGTAGGAGGCAAGGGTCAACAGATGGACAGAGGCAGATGGAGAGGCACAGAGAAACAAGGAGATACAACAGGTCAGCCTAACATCAGTCGTCTCAGTGGTTTCCTCTTCTACTCGAGCTCAGATCTGATAGAATGAACAGCCTTATGTCTTCTTTAACACTTTCACGTCTACCCATGACCAGAGAAACTCTTGTCTGACCATTTTAACAGGATGGTGCACCACATACCTCGGTCTTCAAATCCCATCCAGAATTTTACAGAGGTATGTTTGCTGTCAACATTGTAAGAATAGAAGCTGTTGACAAGATACTAAGGCCCATGTGTAATTTTCCCTCCTCATAGTTTTTTCCCGTGAGATGAGAGAGTGTAAGTTAGAAAAGGCATTACATACAGCAATTAGCAATGGTTCAACCTTTTTCAAAAATAGAAGATTCTTTTTTTTTTTAATTTATTAAGTCAGAATTTTGAATGAAAGATCTTTTTACATATATATAAATGTGGCACACACAGATAGTTAGTGTCTAACCAACAACCAACAGTTCTGGGCTCTCGGACAGGACTGAAGATGCAGCATTGGTCAATAACTTTAAACACTTTCATTTTCCTGTGACAAATGATCGTGGGGAACTAGAGATCATGTTGCCTTACAAGAAGCAAAGGTAATTTTTATGCTTGCAAATTTCTTCCTCTAGAAGGGACTATTATCAACATTACTTGACCAAGAGTGAAAAAAAAAAGGTTTATGATGGAAGAAAATGAAAATGTGCTCTTTGACTGTGAAAGGCTCTATGGAGAGCAATAGAGGTGATGCTGGCAGCATTCCTGGTAACACAGGACATTTTAACAGCATGAAAATCTGAACATCCTTAACATGTGGGTGAACCATGTCAAAACACACTGTGGACCCTGTGAATTGGATAATCTTCACTGATGTTGTGTGTATTTGGTCTGATAGCATTTCAAACATCATTTCTGTAGGTGACAGTTGGTTTCTTTCCCCAAACACTGTGTTAATGAAACAGGCTAATGCATCTTAGCTTGTCAGTCATTCCCAGCTGGGATCCGATGAAGAGTGGCTATGGAAACAAGACATGAAAACACTGAGTTTCACTGGCGTTGGTTTTGCCTCTATATGCAACAGTTTCCCTTACAAGGTGGTTCAAGACTGATGTTACATAGGTGGAATAACTGTGACCACAGCAGACTGGATGTATCTCTTCAAGATTCCTTAAACTTTGGCCTAATGTGAGTTAGGTGGGAATTCTGCATTTATAAAGATTTTTGTATGACAACAAGAACAAAATGCAACATGGTAAAGTCAGTTCTGGAATTCTGTTAACCACAGGTATATTTTATTGCTTGGCAAGACAAAGAAAAATGAATCCATCCACAAATTGGAAGTACTTCTACTGTTTCATTAAATGGCTGCATTCTGAATGCCAGCAGAAGCTGCTGTTTGAGTGTTTTATTGAGATTATATGTTAAGAATAAATTGAAGATTGCTTCATTTTAGATGTACTACAGGAACTTGGCAGGTTGAAAAAAACCAATTTGTCGCCAGAGGTTTTTGTTAGGTCATTTATGATGAGAAGATGAGGAATTCTGCATCTTTATATCAACAAAAGAAATAAATTATTGCAATAGCTGGAGTTTAGAGTGCTTAGCCCTTCCAACACTTTTTAGTGGGATAATAATATGTAGCCATCAGCTGACTTCAAAGAGCATTTTCACCGAGAATCCCAAAGAACAGTTGAAGTTAGTCTTGGCAATAACGATATAGCTTGTTTTATTGTATGTTGGTGCTTGGCTTGCATGCCATATCACTTGATCAGGAAGAGCTAGATGAGCTACGTAATTACATGCAAATGTTCCTCAGGATTGAAGTTTCATTCTGTCAGACTGAAATAAAAGATAAGTCTTGTTCTTCAGATGCGTTCATTAGAGAAACAGAAACTTAGTTTTTTTAAGAGTTTGTTTTAGGGAACTCCATCTTTTTCTGAAAACCAGAATCAGCCCTAGAGATTTGTACATTTTCTTTGAATAAGTGCCTCCTCCAAAGAGCACATACATGCCAGCATTTGAAAGCAATTATCAGAGACATTTTAAGAGGAAATAGGGGACATGTTGTGGGAATGAAGGGAGATATTTCTCATTCCTCTTCACTTCTTGGGTTATGTCGCACAGGCAGCTCCCCCACAGAATGAAACTCACCCCCGTGCAGAAAGACAGCACAAGGCAATTAGGTTTCCCTAAAGCCTGAGGGATTAAATGAGAATTAAGTGGTGAGCAGGTCCAATGTTGGCCCTCTGCACAAGTGTGAATGTAATTAATAAAGATGTTTCATTGTTCTGAACCAGCAATATCCTCCTAATGTGTCCACTACAACACTCAGAGCTATTCTATTGTGGTCTGAGTTTTGAAAGCTAGAAGCATTAGATGAGGGCCTTCTGTTGGCTTGTTTTATGAAGATGCAGTTTTGGAGAAGGTTCAGATTTGGAATTTTCTTAAGTATTGGGTTACTCAAATTGAAGCTGTGGTTTGAGCTTGTGATGTATTGAACTAAATTTTACTTCAGTTCTTGTTCCTCATAGGAGTTGTTCCTGCCCTCTTAACACTTTGTTGTTGTTGTTGTCTTTCAGTTAAAACAGACTCTTCTCAGACGAAACATGCTCTCCAGATAGAAAAGGTTAACTAAGTTTGGGGGAGTTGTTTCACGCTCATCTGCTAGTTCTCTGCTTTATTAGGAAAAAATCTGGGGATTCAGTTGTTTTCCATTTTTCCCCTTTGTTTGCTGTAGACAAGAAGGTATGGAGAGATGGATATCAAAATATAAATAAGCACAGAAATACCTTTATTTACAACTATTATCTACTACAGTGAAGATAGCTAGCTCAAACTACTTCCTAAGACTTCTTCCAGTTTGGTCCCCACTGAGCAGTAGCAGGTAGCAGTAGCAGTGGTAGACTCCAAGGTTGAAGGTGACTGTAAATCCTTTMTCTGTCTTTAGTTTTACCAAGATTTAGGTTTACTAAGATTTGGATCTACTAAGAGACTCCAAGAGCCATAAGCATGAACATCACCTCTTCTCCAGGAGAAGGCAGAGGATATTAGATCAGTTAGATCAGACACAGCACTCCATCAATTTGTCATGACCTGGATCACTTTTTGAGTTACAGCAGCCTCAGCCAGATGCTCTCCAAGCCCTGGCTGYGCAGGAGCATGTTGATGTGGCAGCCCTTGCATGCTAAGTGCTCCCAAGCTGGCCTGCTGGGAGCCAGATGGGATGAGGGAAACCCCACAACAGCCTCCCAACTCTGCCTGGTAGGACAGAAACCCTCCAGACCTCAGACCTGGCAGTCGGCCCCAGCCCTGCAAGCACCAGGAGGWAAAGAGAGCTCTTGGCTTGGACACGGAGCCCAAGGTGGCTCCTCTGCGGGTGCTGCTGTGTCGCTGCCTGGGAGATCTGGTCACTGGTGRCTCTGCTTGTCGAGGTAAGTCCTGAAATGCAGGTCAGATTCACAGATAAGGACAGCTCTGAAGGAGCTCATCATCGCTTTTGTCTATTGTCCCCAGCAGTGCTGTCCAGTTTGGAGGCCACCAGCCATGCAGGACGTCACAGGGATGTGGGTGCTTTGGTCTGCTCCCATCGTGCTCACACACACCCCTCCAGACATCCCAGGCTGTGCTGGCAGGGCCAAAAGAAGTCTGGATACTGCTATTTAAAAGAGTATCTCCATTAACTACAGGAATAATAGCATGTGGATGAAGAAATCAGTTTCCTGCAGTGAAGCAAAGAGTTTTCTGGGAAATCAGGGTGAGGAGGAAATAACCTCAGTGAACCAATTGATCAGGGCTAAGATAACAGGCATTTTCGGTCTAAARCACTTCCATTTGCTTTGTTAATTTGTCCTCATATCCAATAAAGAGATGGATAATTCAGCAATGAGTCATTATTAAGCATAACAGAGCCAAAATGTATWTGCAGGCAATTTTTAGGCAGTTAACAGACATTTGGAATCCTAGTCTCCCAGCAGAAGCTCTCTGTATCTATGTAATATGTTTGGGGGGGGGGAGGAAAAAAAAAAAGAAAAACTAGAAGTATTTATGAAGAGAAATTCTCTGTAGAAAGGCTGAATATTTTAGTTTTATTAAACATTTTTTTTTCTCTGCTGGCGTTTGCAGGTGTATGTGCTATTAACACTGAACTTGCTAAAAAGCTGAACTACGTACTTTTAAGATAAGCCATAGGGAATTAGTATCTAATCAAGCAATGGATTGTCCRTGCACAGTTTGTCCAAGTATTACACTGAAAACATATAACCTCTKAAGACTTTTTTTTTTTAAAGATTGTCCTTTCTTTCAACCGTTAWGTCTGAACATTTCATATGATAAAATTAAGTAAATGAGAGATCCTGTTGAATGGAGAGGGGTAAGAAAGAATTGCTACACAGACAAATTGTTTTAAAGCCTTCTAGGGACTACACAATGGCTCTAGAATCCCTTGGGTAAAAATGAAATAGCTACACCTTAGGCATATAATGGAAAGATATTATCAACCATGGTTTACAGAGTACAGAAGGAGGATCCAGCCAGACTTCCCACAGAATACGTGAATAATCTATGAGAAAGACTGAGCCCATTAAGGGTAACTACACAGTATATGCTAAACTGATAGATGTTACACCCTATTGGAAGTCATCTATTTTTCTTTCTGGATTGCCTTTTAATTTATGCTTTAATATAATCCTTTAAAAATATTTCTGACTGTACTGGCACTTCTGACACACAGGCCATAATTTCAAATCCTTTTATCAGCACATGTATCATTTTGTCTCATACTAGTAATGGGATGGGAGTGAAGGAATATCTTTAATTTCACCTCATGATTCTTGGGAATAATAGAGYTGTGTTGCAATGAAATACAATATAACTCTCTATTCATCAGATGAGACCAGGGTACTGAAAAAGTCTGCTCGGTGACTGTTCATGCAAGGAGTACACATAGTCTATGGATATGGWTGAGGACTCCCAGGCTGGCCGAGCAACCACCAGACGCAAAGATTAAGGCAGAAACCTCCTCCAGGGCATATAACATGACGCACTGTGTGAAGAAGTCTCTGGTTAAATCACTTGATGGCTGTTGTGTTCTGGAGCTACCTGCAAGGGCAACAATCAGACAATGATATCACCAAAAACATAAAAGAAGAAAGGCCAAAGATATTTAAAAATGTTRGTTTGCTAGTGTAAAGAAGGAAGAACATGGGCCAGGTCAGTGCTACTTGTKTCCCAAAGGAAGTTTTAGTTTGATTAGTCAATTATTTGCAGGAGATAAAAATGCAGACCCAACGGTTTCAGATTTTTTTTTTTAAATATTGCTGGCCTGCTAAGTTTTTGACCTTGTGGCACTAGATTAAGAAAGTATAGAGGTAGTCCCTCAAATATGATRGAAACCAAGTGAATTCTGCTTCTGCTTGTCAGGACAAAATTTGTTGAAACTGCATCTCATCTGTGTCATGCATGACCCATAAGAGCAGGTGCATGCTTGGTAGAAGRAAGACAGAGCTGAGGAATCGTTTCCTACTGATAGGAACTGGTATCTCCCAGTCAAGTCCAACCTAAMCCAATCAAGTAGTGTGAACCACTGATACCAGTGTATAATTCTAATCTTTGTACAGTAATAAGATTTCATGATTACTGCTTTGAAGGCTGCACTCTGGTCAAGCGAGATAAGTCCTGGCAATTTCCCTGAGCCTGAATTCAGCGCGGTATCACATGTCACTTTCAACAATGTTCTCTGTAGGCAGTGTCGAGATCAAAACCRCGTCTAGAGTGTATCAAACAGATCACACAGCTTGTTAGGGGATAGTGTGGTGAGGACAGCAGAGCTTATTTCAATATCGGCATATTCAAGCCTAGGACTCCGGTGGATCTGTAATGGCAGGAAGGGTTTAAAGAAGTTTCAAAGACCATATCCTTACCTGGAATAAATTGTTTATTTGAGGCCTATATAGGGCAAATGCATTTAAGGTGTGGGATCACCATGAGGAAACGTCTTTAGGGGGAGTGATGAGCCCAGTAAATACAGAGGTGAAGCATGCATGGGTGCTGTTGTGTGTTCAGCATCCTGGACCCTTCCCAAGGCCTCTTGAGGGTGGGGACTGGCTCCTGGTCACACTCCCATCAAGTCACAACTGATAGCTGGGTTTTGAATCAGACATGTCTGCGTACTCAAAGGGCAAAGCTGTTGTGTGAATGGCAAGCCAAGAGGTTATAGATTGTGACAATAATCTACCTGATCAATTCTGCATTAAGTCTGGGGAATATCCAGAAACCAGCTAGCATAACGCACTGGTGAGTCTAGGGATCTCATCAGCAACTGGTTTAAGGACCTCTCACTACTGAACGTGTCAGAGGGAAGACTCTTGTAGTTGAAATACTGTAAAATTGTGCTTAGTCCCTGACTTTACCACAATCTTCCATGTAAAATGAGAAAATTTGCTGCATCTCCTTGTGTTCTCTCAGTAAAATTGGAATCTTTTATTTTTATTTCCATCTTTTCTTACTCTGGAGGGAAGGGGAGCAGAAGCTTCTCTTACACAGCCTAGAAAAGGGGAGTGATCTGGGCTGATTCGACTAGTTGTTGCCACGTTACAAATAGTAAGTACTAAAGCCTCATGAAAACGCTACTGTGTTCGACTGCAGTAAATTAGCACTAGTTATTGAAATGTTAGGAAGGTTTTCCCTTGCACTTCAGTGATTAAAGCAGATAAATAAGAAGCTGGACAATTTTTTTGTGTGGTTACTGTGTCTTAGGGCTGCCTCTAATAGCCTCAGTGATCTTTCCACCGTTGTTAATGGGTATTTAATTGGGATTTATTTCCATGGAATTTTTGTACCTTCAGATCATTACAGCACTGAGGGAATTTTATAGCCATGGGGATCAACATGGTCTCTCTAGAGGTTCTGTTTGATGAATGAAGTTGGAAAGAGTTGACGTATAGTTAGAGACCATTACCATTTAGAAACACTTAAAGGAGWGAGAGGAATCCTTTTCAAAAGGATCTTCTTTGTCCTATGCTATCTGCCAGGCTTTTCTTGAAAAAAAAAAAGGCATAGTGCAATGAATGCATCTAATCTCTTTTGTTGCTTTTAATTGATCTTCTTTCCTCAAAATGCTACATGCTTTTTATTCTAGAGAAATGAAACTGAATGGAGCCACCCATCTGTGGAGTAAATAGCTATTGCACTTTGTCTCTATCTTTCCACAGCCTATAGGAGAACACATTGATCAAAGATAGAGAGCGAAGAAGAATAGCTTGGAAATGGCAACACTGATATGTGACTGGGGAAAGCTGAAATCAATTCTTTTCTGTTCCACAGSCTTCTTCTATGACCTTGGTAAGTCACCTGTTTCTCAGTGTAGGAGACTACCTTAGACTTCTCCTGCTTTGCTAGGTAGAAGACCAAGTCAGTATTTAATGCTCTGAATGAGTGATGTGTACCATAAAATAGCAAAGGAACAACAAAAATAATTTAGTCTTTCCCTTAGCTCCTGCAATGTGGCTACCTGAAATATCACTCTTTGCCTACATTCACCTGAGTGGATAAGTTATTGCTAACTACATACAAGCTGAGTATATGCAACATTTTAATATATTTGAAATTGATAGTGCAGCCTTTATGACAAACCTCTATCTTTATAACACAATGTTTTTCCTCCCCATTTAGCCTTCAGCTATCCCTTGTTGGTAGAGCTGAGTCAGCTTGGCTGGGTCAGTCTCTTTCCTCTTGATCTCTTCCCATCTTCAGAAGGCTTTCCATTTGTCTTGTCTAGTGGTTTCTGCCTTCTTAGAAAACAGCTTGGGCACACACACAACCGCCAAGACACACTGCCTTGTCATGAGCAACCACTTTGAAGCATCCCCCTACTCTGCTCCTCATTACAGCTTTGCTTGACCTGTAGTTAAATGTCAGCTTCTACTKGACAACTTGTTTTTTCCCTTTTTCACTTGTTGGCTTGTGGGTAAATACCCAGGGCAGATTTAATTTGTTTTAATTGCTCCTACCCTGCACCGCTCCCTGCAACTGAGCCTCAGGAAAGGCAGCACTCTTTAGGCCTTTGAAACTAGCCATTCTTAAAAGAATTTTCCTTTAAAAGTATTAACCCTTGGGTTTTCTGTACTGAGTTTGTTGCATTTGACAAGCCAGTATCTACCTAGCCCCTAGCCTCAATTAGGTAATGGTGTGATAGGTTCCAGGTTACTGTCCCTACTTGAGCACTTGAGATACTCCATTTTAAGAGTTAAAAGGCTACRCTGGAAACACTTGAGTGCCGTTATTACGCGACAGAAAATTGATGTGCTCAGTATAGCCTTTCTTTTTAACTTCAGTATCTAAACTACTTCCTTCCTTGCCTTTCCCCCCACTCTTCTCTGAGAACCTGTCTCAGAGAACCTGAGCTCTTCCTCTTCAGCATATCCTCTGCCAGCAGGACATAACAACAGCCTATGTATCCTAACATTAATGCTGATGTTTTGATGGCTTTTATGAAGTAAAAAGGTTGTAGCTGTCTGTAGACATGAATCCAGACATGTAGGGCYTCTGATTCTGTTAATGTAAAGCTGTACCTTGATTTGTGGGAAGTGGAATTATTCACAATGCTTATGTTTAGGTACACAAACATTTGTTGTACCTAATGGTTTTGGTCTGGACCATTTGATTAAGAGAGAAGGTATGGAGCTCTTTGGATAAACTGCCCCCAGCTTGGATAGACACAAATCTGCTTAGGAAGGAAGTCCTTATTCTTAATCTTGGGACTGAGAAGATAAAAGGAAACAGGAGATTTCACATTCTGAGCACTCTAATGCTGATCGGAAAAWTGGGCAGAAATGTCTAATCAGGTGAGAGAAAAATACAAGTTGTACAGACAGAGACACAAGTAAAGCCCATTTAAGTGGTTCTTTTCTTAAAATTATGGTCTTGTTTATGGGATAAAATGGATTTTTAAATATTGTGTTTACAGTTGGATGAATTATATAAGGATTCATTATGTAACTGAATAATAACATAATCTTCCATAATGATAGGCAGAAGCCTTCTAATGTTTGGGACCGTACTGCTATTTTCTTCTTACTTGGATATCTTTCAGATCCATTGTTATGCAGTTCTTTACACGATGCTTCCTTTCTTCCCTCTTTGAAATTCATCCATGCTAACTGGCTGTATTTATTCTATTATAATGCTTCCTTCAAAATGTCTTTTCTTTATTACTTATGTCTTGATAGCATTCCAAGCATTCCATGCTGAGATTCTCCTTTTTCTTGCCCTTGCAAGTTTAAGYCTCTAGATCCAGTCTTGTACCTCTACACCTGTAGAGCTCACTCCAAACACAGGTTAAAACAAGCTCCACATAAAGGGGAACAAAGGTCTTTGAAGGATAAAGAAGAAATTTAGTGAGGCTGGTCATAGGCTCAGAAAAGATTTTTTCACTTCAGTGTTTTGAAGGGACAAAAAAGGCAACTCACATGAGTAAGCATTTGTGAGATCCT
Organism: Eudromia elegans; assembly: GCA_003342815.1. Classification (NCBI taxonomy): domain Eukaryota; kingdom Metazoa; phylum Chordata; class Aves; order Tinamiformes; family Tinamidae; genus Eudromia; species Eudromia elegans. The sequence goes on from PTEX01000030.1 coordinate 4,660,030, forward strand.
GAATCAAATGCATCATTATTTTCCAATATTACTTGATACAAAGTCAGTATTAAGCTGGCATTATTTTTTTTTTTCAGGAAATATTAGTACTAATGTGGATTTTYTTCTTTTTTTCTTCTTTTTGTTTTGTTCCTTGGTAGTGTGGCATAATGTCCAGATAATKTCATTCAATGAATTAGCAATATGCTTAATGCTGAAGGCATTTTTCACCTTGCTTTAAAACACTGGCATAAGGAGTTTGCCTGCAGAAGGGCACTCTTGTGGATGGGGCGGGGGGATGCATCTCTTTTCAAAATTATTGAAAACATCTCATTTTATGAAAAAAMCCCAAACCCCTTGGGAAGTACATAGGCTTTCATTTCAAAACTGAACTGCTTCTGTCCACTTTTCTTGGAAAATCTTCAAGGAGCCTCCAGATTTTGAATGTTGATTTTTGTAGTATCCTATAAAAAAAAAATACTCCCCCTCCTTCTCTTAAACACCAAATTATATATGTATTTGAATGTCTACACTTCAGTGAATCGCACACCAAAATGACATTTCARTGTCCTGGAAGGAATTATGAGCCTTTTCCTAACTTATATTTCACAAAGAAGCGTTGAACATTTTCTCACAGCATTYGTTAATAACATAAGCAGGTTTATTCCACAATTGGGGATTTGTTTAGCCATGGGCTAAATTAGATTGGCCACATGTGGTGTTCAGAGTGCCACAGTGGGGTCCATGTAACACCCTCTATAAGTAACTCTGTGCTGCTGAAAAGCAAGGGAGGGGGAAGAGGAAAGGCTTAGRAGAGTCGATAATTTTGCAGTTTAGCTGGGTTTCTGGTGGTGGTGTGGTGGTTGWTGTTGTTTTGGGAAGCGCGTACCACGTTTGAAGAGAAAGCTAGAACTGGTTGGAGCCTTAATAAGAAACAAAAAAATTGGAGGTGAAAGGGCTCACTGATAAAAGGGCTGCTTTCATTTAGTGCTCCAGGCATCTGCTGTAAAGGAGCCAAAGCGAATGTGCAAGCATCAGAGCCAGTCACAGGAGGGAGGAGGCAACAGTCAGAGCTGTGAGTAACTGTACATAAACATAATTTAAATCAAAACAGCTGAATAACAATTTAGGACATAAAAGAAAAGAGAAAAGGTGGAATGAAGTAAAGAAAAACAAACGCCCCAAATCGACCACAGTCGAACAAGAGAGGAATGTAGAGGAGCAGCAAAAGGAAGAAGAAAAATCAAGCAAAGCCATAAGGGGCAGTGGTTCATTCCTGTGGTACCCTGTGGTTCCCAGCTCAATTACTCAATCAAGTCTCATGCTTTCTAGGCCAAAAGGAGCCCAAAAATAGCAGATCTCTCCTTCATGCTTCTTGCCTTCAAACACAAGGCTCTTCACAGCTCAGCCTCCCCGTATGTGCCGGCTTAGCTTGCTTGCTCTGTCATCTCCCAGCCCTTCTCCTCCGTCTGACCTATGGTGTTCAGGTCTACAGCCGCCATCGTGCCCACTTGCATGGAGTCACTCATGCCTTTGTGAGGACTGGTCCTTCTTGCATGCAGAAGCTCTTTCCAAATTTTATTTACTGRGCTACTACTTCTGCAAATCAGCTACCCAGACCAGCCAGCAACGACCAGTCTGAGGGGGCACAGGACAGCCCATGGCTGAGCTCATTTCCATTAGCACTTGTCATCTCTCCACCTTTTGACACTACTGTCTTCTCTTTCCATGTTCATATAACTCTTTTTATGAAAGRGTTTTGGTCCATAATTAAGGCTCCCAAGTCCTAGCACAGCAGCTGTTGAGGCTCTGTACTTGTTGAGGCCTTCATATCTCCTCCCTTTTCTCATTCCTGTCCAGTGTCACTGTCTGTTCTCATTAAAAACAAGTACAAATATGGATTTTTAATCTTATTAAATATTTGGCCTTGATGATACCATGTGGCAAGGAGTGCCACTTACGATTCAGTTTTAAATGTGTTTTCCTGTCACTCTTTTTAAACAGGGAGAGCAAACAGAATGTTGCCAGCTTGATGTGGCTAACARAGAATGCTGTTGATGAGCTAAGACTAATTGGGCAAAGACTAATTGCCCTCTTCGTCAAATCCAAAATTTGTGGAGGAACAAAGATCCATCTTTGTTGAGTGAGAAGAAGGCAAGAGCAGCAATAAACAATACAACGAAAGAACAGGCAGAGGATGTTACTCCATGCTTCCAAGGAAAATATTAAAGGCTCGTCAGTAGACCTTTTGGGAAGTATTTCACTGACCTCAATGCTGGTGTCCTTTGTGCCTGGAAGAATACGGRTTTAACCCCTTTCTAAAATACTTGATTTTTTGTTTCCTTATCRCTGCAAACTTAGCTTTGCCAGCCCATTAGATATATTTAACTTCCTAGATTTTATAAGCAAATRTGAAGCAACAAAATTATCCTGCCTCCTTTATGAGACAGACAGTGTTATTTCCCTGCTCAATCTATGTGCCTAATTAATCCATAAACTTTCCTCTCAGTTAATTTGATAAACCTTTTTCCAGCTTTACCAACATCTGAGCCATCTGATGGGTATGTGGGCACATAGCAGAATGAGGATGTGTGACAATATTTTTTTTCCACAGCAAAAAATGTATTTTTTCATGCACACATAATTAAAAATGGTTGAAAGTGACTTTGATTAAGCTTTCTCAAGAATTCAAAATAATGTTAATCATAATTCAGGATGATTCAGGATGATAATCATACTAATTTCAGTCAAAAAAAAAAAGAGATTGTTCAGAAAAACTTACCATATTAATAAAAGAAAATACTAGCTTGTGACTGGAATCATTTTGCCATCTTTACTTTAGCCTGTACTAACAAGTGAGCACTGTTAAGCAGTTACTAGGATAAATAAAACATAATAGCAAGGATAGAGAGAAATGAAGAGTCATAGGCAAGGGAGGAGAATGTTGTTTCATCTCAGATTTGAGATGAAGCAGAGGCCAAACTCAGCGGGGTGGGGAGTCTGTTCCAGATGGCAGGAGCTGCAGAAGCTGTTGCACCAACAGTAGCCAGCTTGTAGGGAGAGAGACAGAGAAATAATCAGGCTTCATCCAACAAAGTATCAGGTAATGTCAGAGAGGGACTAGCCAGTGCCAAAGCTCTGACTGATGCTTCCTGAAGGGGATAGTCCTGCAGTAATTGGGAGGGTCACTGTGACTCAGMGCCACGCGCCGCAGGGGAAGCGGGGAACGTAAGGGGGTTAACACTTTTTTTCCTAGATGCAGCACTGAGTCATAAAGCCTTTTATTTTTTATCTCTTCTGTTCTTCATATGGCCATCGGGGTGAGGCTCATGCTATTCTCGTTGTCCTGCTAATGGCTGCAGGACTTCATGGTCCAGAATAAAACAGAGCAGAAGAGAAAGGGTTGTTCATCATCAGCAGCAGCATCATCATGGGCACAAAGAATTAAGGGAGGTACCCAAAGTTGCATGGGAAGTTGGTAGTGAGCTTGGGAGGACAGCACAGGTCCCACGGAGCAGTCTTGGCACTGAGGAGTCACTTGCCTTTGAGACTTCTAGTAAAGAGGTCAGATATATAAATGAAATTAGATATTGCTTTTATTATTACTTTGAAAATTTATTTTTTTCAAAGGATCAGCATTTGCTTTAAATGGGGATGTCCTCTCTCACCCTTCATTCTTATACAAAAGATGTCAAGAACATACCCTCCTGCACAACCACCAGTGATGGCCTCTATAGCAAACTGAGAGCTTCTTTTCATGTTCCCTGATACCGAGCTAAGAAATGCATCAAACCTGAGATTTTTCTAAGGTCCATATCTGCAGACAGGACCTAGATGAAAATACTGGCTGCTTGAACTTTGAATCCAATTTGATGTTGTGTAAGGGTGGTTGTTAACCAGTGGTCCACGGCCAAGTACTGTGTAAGCCAGGCTGATGCAATGAGACCTTGCTCCACATTTGCCATGTTTAGGACCCTGTCAGTTTTAAGATTCCTATCTGCACATGAATCAGCGTAAAGTTTGAGCTTGCAGCTGATAATCCAAGGGCCTCTGTTCAGTGAGCTCAACTGCTAGATGTCAGAGCCCTTCAGGTTCAGAAAGCTCCTCGCTAGCACTTTGCCGTGTTTCTGTCTCATATCCCAGCTTGAATTTTGGAAGCAAATCAATTGAGTCATTTTGGATTTAGTGACTTGACTTGGACTTCACATTGGTTTAAAGAAGCTTGGATACAAGCTCTATTATTTTTAAAGATGACAGGCCTAACAGTTGCTTTAAAAACTGAACAATAAACATGTTTATTGACTTGCCACAGAAGATAGGCACATTATATCTGAGCTAGTTATTTGGCAGCATCCTGAATACTTTCTTCAGACTGATTTGATGACTAAACACTGTCTATAATAGCAACTGATCCTGCTGAGAAAAACATAACTTTCAGGGATGTGGGTTTTTTATTGCTCACATTCCTCCATGAAACTCTATTCAGCTTCAGGTTTAAATTCTTTATGGAAAAAAAAAAATGAAAATTGCATTTTTGGCAATGCCAGAATCTTATATGATTCTACTGGCTTTTTTGCTTTTTAATTTTTGACATTTTTTAATCTGAAAACTATTCTTATTTTCAGTTAAAAACTCAAATGACTTGATCAAAAAAAAAAAAAAGCTTTGTCAAACTAAAGCAGTTCTAATCAGCTGGAGATGGCCCATTTTGATCAGTTTAATTAATAGTACCTTTAAATCAACTAACCAAAACCATTGTTTTTCTTCATGATAAACAGAGAGAAATAGAGTGAAATTTCAAAATTTACGACGAGCTGTTGAYCTGCCTCTACACCCACCACTTTGTAGAAGGGAGGACTCTGAAAGAGCCATGGAACTGAATGGCCCACTGTGCTCTGAAGGGGTCAGTAGTTTTCCAAGCAGATTTTTTGCACGTCGCTYCCAATTTTGAAAACAAGCAAATATGCAGATGACTTTTGACCAAAATTTTGACTGAAGTTGCTGCAGGAAAGAAGCCGAAATCTTGCTGCTCTTGATATTTTCAAGGCTATAGTGTATTTTTCGATAGCTGTCTTGTGTTTAGTGCTGCCATCTCGGGGAAATCTGAGAAGAACAAGGTTATTTTAAAAAAAATATTAGAAACAGCAACCACTGTTTTTTGGCAAAATGTGATGATAAACAAACAGAAAAGGTCAAAAGATAAATCACAGTTGCTGAAGGGACCTCCAAGACTTTACAAGCTTTTCTACTTATCATTTACCTCCTCAGCTCTGCATTCTTTTGCCAAAAATGATGCTTTGATGGTTTATTTTTTTACTGTTGCAAGCAGGAGGTCTATAAATTGATTTTTATAAGTSTGGGTAGAATATCTATGGTATATCCTGTAGCTATTTTTAGACTTATACATACTATCTGTGCTGTCCACCTTGGCAAACAGACCTCCCTGAAACCTACAGGTTATGTTGTTAGACCTCTGATCACTGAATGAGTGAMAAATGTTGGAAAAGAAACAGGACGGATGACATCAGGTGACACACTCAAAAGGGCTTCTGAGCAGAACTGTGTGCACAGTAGTTGTGTGGGTCATTTTTTCCTTTTTTTTTGAATCAATGGCTGATTTCAGACATTATTTCAGACTAACCTGAAATAAACTTTTCTGCTTGTCCTCTCTCCTTCTTATTTCTCCCATCTGAGTCAGAAAAATCAAGCCATAATTAAAATTCATTTCAGATTGAAAAAAAATCAGTTCCTTCTGTTTCAACTGTTGTTACTGTAATATTTAACCCTCTTAAAAAGGAAATATAATTAAATTTCTAAATGAAATGCTCTTTCAAAATGAAAAATCCAAACAAAGTCATTTCAGGAATGTCAAAGGGAAGTCTATTAAACATTCATTTCAAATTCGCACTRCGATGACCTGCTGAATTTAACCTTAAATCACAAATACGTTTGCCTGACTTGGAACTGAGTTTGTTTCTGCAGGCTGTGCAAAACCTTTCTCTCTGACCTGCTCCCGCGTGCAGGAGAGGCGATGGAGATGCTGAAATGTTGGGTCCCACTCTCAGTGGTGCTCTCTGCTACCACAAACGGTGGTGTCAGGCGACACAAAATGACCCAGGAAGGACCTGATGAACCCCAAGTCATCCCACCARCTGTTCCAGGATGAAACTCAAGACTGGGAGGTGGCTCTATCTACCTTTCAGCCTCCGCCTTCTGCCATACATTTTTACTGTTGACTCTTCTATTTTTTGTCATGCTCTCTGCTTGTTGTCTGGGACAAGATGAAAGATTTTTAATAGTGATGGCATACAGCTCTAGAGACAAAAGGGCCTATTCTTTTCTTATCTCAGATATGTTCAAAACACTCTACCTTCATCCTGCTATGTTCAAAAGAAGAAAAAAGTGAAATGAAGTGAACGATTTTTCAGCACCATTAATAAAACAACCCCAAATGATATAAAATAGCCTTCCTTTCCAGCCCCTTGTTTCACATGACAAATGCTGTACCCATGAGCTTTGGCTGCTCTTATGAAGAAAGAGAAAACCTTTAGAACTTTTTCTGGACTCTCAAACTTCCAGCGTGGCTCGCAGGGTCTGTAATTCAGCCCCAGGCATTCGAGAATCTACTTTGTGTGTTTTGGCAATGACATGAAAATGCAGCGAGGGCTGTACATCTTGCAGTTGTATGCTGAGCTAGGCGATCTGAGGGGCCTGCCTATAATAGAGGAATCATCTTTTCTTCAATGAAGTGCTACTATTGTTGTGATCTTCAATAAAGGACATAATGGACGCATTCATGTGGCGGCTGTTGTTTGTGTGTCATTCTTTCAGCGTACGGCTAAGCGCACAAGAGTCTTTTAAAGTCTTCTCAACTCAAATCCAGTAGTGCTAACATTTTGTGCCAAACTAGGTTGGTTTTCTCCCTGCAAGCTTCTTTCCCTATTATTTTTGGATAAAGTCAATTGACCGTGAAATGCCTCTTTATTGCAAAATGATATCTCGGCCCTTGCTGAGGGATCATGGGTCAAAACAGCAGTTTAGGGCCCATTTGCGTGGAGGTGCTGTTGCCTTAAATATCCATCTTGCTAAAAGTAGTCACTTTGGCCCATCATAGGGATGTTAAAAAGCTGATCCTTATTTTGGCTCTGCAGTGATATTCAAAGCTGCATTTTCTTCTGGATACCATAWTCACATCAATAGCCCTTCTTCATATGAGAAGTCCAAACTGAAGCCTTTAATCTGAGTAAACGGCATGCTYAGGCCTTAATAGGGTGACCTGAATAAAGTTATTTCTCTCTTGTTTGGTTACAATGAGTCGGGTGAGAGATTTTCAAAGACAAAAGGCAACTGTTGTGCCTGCAAAGGCAGGCCTTTTTGCACATATCCATATAGTAATTGCATGCATCACAGTCACATTTTAGCATGCAACATGCATGTGCACTTAACTGAACACAGATGAAATCACAGGCGTGCGGTTAGAGAGTTGGCTCTCAGCTAGGGTCTAGGCCTTTGAGGAGGGATGCAGAGCAAGAACGTAGCAAGGAGTTAGAAAAGCACAGGATGAGGCTGACRCAGGCCATAGGAGGATGCGAATTTTTCAACAACACTTCTAGAAGAGGGGTAGAGGAGGAAACATTATCTTGAATCTACTTTAAAGAGCTCACTTGAATCAATAGACCTACATTTAAGTAAGTTTAGATTTAATTACCCGTTACAAATCTGGTTTTCTGCCTTGTTAGCTGGAGATCCTAGGCACTTTTATTTAAAATTTGTACCAATCTCAACCTCATTTARCTACACAATGTGAACAGTTTAGAGGAAGAAAAMAAAGAAAACAACAACACAAAACCTTCCAACATCTTTTCTTTTTAGGCAAGTTGAAAAGGATGAGTACCTAGCAAGGTTTTTTCTCAAGTCACTTTTTAAAGATTGTTATTATCTTTTCATATTAAAGTTAACATTACCATATGCTGTTGAGCTTTTGTTGATGGCGATGCTTAAACTGGGATGTTGTTTCCTTTGGAGATTCTTACTGCCAGTCATTAATTTACATTTTTTTGAAATCGTACAGCGAGTGCTTTGTTGATGCCTGTTTTCATTTTGTTTCTCTCTCTTTTCAGGTCACACATGAGGAGTTTTTTCAAACAGCAAGTTAAGGCGATGGAATGAAATCAGTGACATCTGCCACTCATGCTCACTCTCTCTATCCTGTTTACCCGTAGCCCCCCTTTTTTTCCCCTTTCTTTTTGTAATGCTCATGATTTTCATCCCATTCAATGACCAACCTCCATTCTGCTCACCTCTCCTCCCCCAGTTTCCCCAGTAATTGCTCTCTGGAATGCATTTGGGTCTGAATCTCTTTCTTTTCTCCTTCTTTTTTGGGTGCTTTTCAGCTGTGGATTTGGGGATGTCTCAATGTTCCCACTTCAACAGAGATGTCTCCCTTCATAAACTTCAGTTGTGTCCATTTTTATTTAGCCTCTGAGGAAATCAAACATCATGTCATGAAAATGAAGYGCCCACTACTTAACATGATCCCATGCTGATTATAACAGTCTTCTAGGAATTGTCCTACTCTGTGCTTTCGGTTCCCCATTGTGGTTGACCATCTCCATAACAATCTAAATAAATGAAATCTAATTAGAAAGAAAAGGACAMAACTGCCTCCCAACACCCTTTTTAAAAGATGAATGAATAATATTGAATCCTATCCAGCAGGAAATTTATGAGGCTGAGAGTTAGGGTCCCGATCCTGAAATCTGTACTAATCCTCACACACATGATTTATCYTTTCAGCTTCGTTTCACACAATGACTCATAAAAAAATAAGTGATGTAGGATTGGGCCCTTCTGAAACTTGCAATGACGCACTTTTCCCTAGTGTTTTCTTTCATTATTGTGATTTTTAACTACTACTGTGCAGGCAGACAAAATATTCTCTGCATGGAGATTGTTGTTTTTTTTTTTTTTTTTTCCAGTCCTTACTCCAACAAGGAGAATTTAATAATTTGTCACAGGAATGGAAGGATTTAATCCAACAATCCTATAGGTGAACATTTTAGATTTCTTCAGCAATACACTTGTCTGTCGGGTATCAGATTAGGATCATTGCCAAACAGGACCATCCCATTGTACTACAACAAGGATATTCCCTATTAGAACAGTTTAAACTGTCTGCTCAGGGTAAGTCTCTTCAGRAAAGAAAAAAAGGGAAAAGAAAATGTGGATACTTGTGTTCTAGTATTGCAAATTGTGTTTGCAATAAAGATCACCACTAATACAAAAGGAAACAAAAGAAAATCTGGACCACGGCAAAGACTGATCTGTTTAATATAKGTCCTTAAAACTTAAATGTGCACAGTTAGGATCCAGTTAAGTGCTCTGTTGCTCTGTTGGACTGAAGCAGCTTTGCTGTAAAGTTTCTTTCCTGATGTCATTTTGAAGAGAGAAGAAGAACGAAGAGAAACAACTTGACACGYTCTGTGTTAAATTCCTGTAATGGATTAGAAACAGTGCATTTCTGACACTGAAGGCTGAAGAAAAGAACAGTTTGGGAAATGGTTCGGAGATGCTGGCTCTGGTTATTTCTTCCAGCRGAGTAATAAGAATGCTGGAAACTTGCCTTGTGTGTGTGTGATCTGGACTCAAGTCCCTCTGGAAATGCATTAAAAAAAGGGAGGTCTTGTTGCTAAAGGGTATTGTTTGGAAGATTATACAAAACAACAACCAGCAGAAGAAACAGCTTTTGTAGATGATGGGAAATATAAGGAATGGATAAAGTTATTCATGCTATGCTGAGTTCTCATGTCTTTGTTCCTATCTGTGACGATAAAAAYTGTGGTTGGATTTGTCCTACAGGTTTGGATTTGTCCTATCTTCCCAGGTAATCATCTCATAAGATTCTGTTGGGCTTTTATAAAGGCCAATTTTGTGGAAAACTAAAGAGGAAGGAAGAGTCAGTGCTTGTTGACTTGTCTGGAATTACGTTTTTTTTTTTTTTCTCCTTCTGTTTTGGGTAGTGTATTTTGGTATATTTCCTGGGTTACCCTCCAACGTGTGGGAATCATGTTCTCACCAAATGATAGAAAGAAATCCCTTAAGAATAGCACTGAAACCCACCCCTAGCCCTGAAGACAACAGGGCTGCATGCACATGCCCAGTCTGGGGTGGGCTGGTGGCTTTTGGTGAAGCAGGACCCCAAGGGACCCTCACTGTTCCTGGACCAGGGTGCTCATTCCCATGGTGCTGGACTCGAACATGGACCATTTGCCCCATGCTCACAACAGGTAGCAGAGCAGGAAGGGACTGTAGGGAGGTGCGAGGGAGTCTTTTTTCCAAAGAGAAATCTGTCTGGGCGGGTCTTATTGGAGGTACAAAACTACACAGGTGTGAAATGTTATTATTTATGAACTCTGATGCACTCTGACATATCATCATCTATCTGAGGTATCATTTTCCTGGCACATGCAAAGCATGCGACTCTTTGGCCTCCTTTCCTACTGGAAGGGTAATCACGCCTAAGCGAGGCATTCAGAAACCTCGCCCCAAAATGTGGGTCTCAAGGGCCAACAACACAAGGAAAGATCAGGGGGTGCCGTGACCAGGGGCCACATGACAAGCCAGACTCTTGTGGAGGGGACTTTAGGGTGGTTTATAATCAAGGCAAGCTACGGACATTGCAATGATTGGAGATACCATCACTGGATGAGCAACACATATTTTCACGCATATAACACTCACATTCATAACAATATTCTTTAAATACTTTAAATATTCCCTTAATTAATTTATACCTCCAGCTAGCATGTGCCTCTACATAACCCCTAAATAAGGTGCAGAAGGGAAGCATATGAGGCCACTATGAGGTACAAGATGAAACTATTGAAAAAAAATAGGAAAAACAGGGAAAAAGCAGGGGCTCTGGTGAGGGGGCTGCAAAGAGGGGTGAATTCCCAGGTGAAAGGGCTCTGGGCTAATCTTTCTTTTGCATCACCTGCATGCTTCTCCTACCCACATTCCTTCGGAGCTATGGGAAGCTGGAGAGGACTCAGAAAACCGCTGTTTTTCATGGGGAATTTCCAATTGACAGCAGAAATTCCAGTTGCAGAAGATGGTATTTGCAGGCTTGTGGCAAATGGCTSCTGGCAGAGACAGCCAAGTGTCTTAACAGCAGTGCTCTTCCACGCATGGCCATATGTCCCAGCTACTATAAATCATAAGGGGTTGCCTGTTCCCCGCTGACCTGGGAACAGTTTGACTTGGATCTAGTGTCTCCAGCAGCAATGGCTTAATTGCTTTTAGTGCCACAGCAGTTCTGATGATCCCTGCTTCCCCCAATTTGGCAGTTGGAGGAGCTGTCATCAGAGTTCATGTAACCTACTATTGTTCATCCCTTCCCCCTCCAAAATACTAYGATTTCCTGCTGCTTTCCTGTGAGTTAAAACCCATGGATTTAGGATGAGCGGAGCAGCAAATCATCTGTTGGCTCTTGCTTCCTCTCTGCCTGACTCCACAAGCAGCGTTTCCTCTACCACTGATTTATGCTGGGYTCTGCAGGAAAAGAAGACACCAGGGGAAGTTTCAGACTTTGGCAGCCCTGTCACCAGAGACCAGAGTTAAACTCATGTGCTTTGCAGGAGAGGCTGCATGGACGTCCAGAGAAACCCAGCCCACCTCCTGCCCTGCTCCTGAGGGTTTCGTGTTTTGTGTCCAACGGCGGTCCTGGTGGGCATGGAAAAAGGCCGTGAAGGTCTCCTAGGAGTGAATCCACCTCCTCCCTACCACGATGTGGGTGAGGGCTCACAGCACAGCCACCTGAACGGAGCCTATGGAGATGCCAAACTGTAAAAACTTAYCCCTTTGCTTCCAAGGGCTGAGCTTAGAGCCTGGGAGTCCTGTATCTTCCTATGGAGTCTACCATTACTGAAGAAGACAAATTACCCCTTTGAGCTTCCTAACTGAACTGCCCTCTATGAAAAAATCCTGTGAGAACTTCAGACAGAAGGTGCTTAAGAATGTTACATTGCTCTCAGTTGATGATGATGGCTCCCGATTTGAGAACAGGTGAGGTCAGGCTGTGCCTTGCAGGACTAAGAGGAGCCTACGGAGTTCAGCCCCTGGTTGGTTTTCCCTCAGTGCTGCCTGATGACCTTGCCACCAAAGACGTGCTTCCAATTTGTCCATTCAAGCAGGTATCACCAATACGTATTTTACACCAGGCTCACTTATTCTGATGAGATGATACAGAGGCCATCACGGGTGGCCTGCAAGGGACCACACAGGCTCAGGAGAGATTTGTTGGGTGATGCTTTTTAGCAGCTTTCASAGGCTGAAGCATCTGCTCGCCAGTCTGGCCCGCTCCCCAGCACTCTTGGGTAACGCAACCATCTCCTGCTCTTACCATCATCTCCASTCCTAAAGCACCATGCCCCTCTGGCCCCTCACCTGCTCTGCTAGGGCCATGCCCTATGACACTGCAAGGTAACCTGCTCACACAGGCCTGTCTTGGTCTCTTCTTCTAGCTCTCCCCTGAGGCAAAGACCCCCCCTGATTAGCTCAGCTTTGCTTTTGTCTTCAAGGTTTTCAACCAAATRTTTCTCCAAGCACAGCTCTGGACAGGGTACACAGATACCTCTGCTTGTCTGCCCCAACAGGTGGTCCTGAAAAAAAGAAAAGCTTTCCTAGCTGAACTTTTATTCTGACTTAAAAAAAAATCAGTCTTAACTTGACTCTCCTAGGGTCTGTTTTATTTCAATGGGGAAACAACTTACTAATTAGAGTAAGACTCTTTAAGAAAATATGTTTTCTATTCCACTGATAGTCAGTTACAAGCGATAACACTGTTAAATGTAGTGCCTAATAAATCTAGAAAAACTACCCAATAAATGTAAGTAATAACAATGATTAACAATAAATTAAATGCAGAGAACTAGGAATGTACCACATTATTTTTAACTAGTCTGGTCCATCGGGTTCTTATTATTCAGTTTGTCCTCCACACCTGGAGTTTATTAGAGTGTAATACAAACTAAACAGTCCCTCAGAGAGGCCATTGGAAGGGCTTAGTATAAAACAATATACAAGTTTAATAGTGGTAACTGACCTTTTTTTTCTTTTGCAAAAATGTATCTTGGTAACTTGATTCGTAAGGAAATGTAATGCTTTTTTACATAATCCTAATGGGTAATTTAGTTTTTTGGTTTAATTTAGCTTATTTTTATACACAAGATAACAAGACCTATGGCCAACAGTCAGTGATCTTCTATTCTTCTAGGTATAAAATAGTCATTTGAGAGCGTTTTTTTTTCTTTCTTCACTCATTTAAAGATTAAGAAAGCAAAAGGGTTAATGCTATGTGCTCTCAAATGATGATAACGTACAGTTAGAAATGGCTAAACCTCATCACATTCATGCCTGGTTAAAAGGTTCAAGAATCTTAAAGTTCAGGGTTGTTCAGACTCAAGTGGCTTTTGTTTGGCACAATGTAGAGATAAGGTTCATTTGCTGCAATATGAATCCAGACCTGACCTTTAAGCACCTCTAAAGTTGGACTAGAGGCTTTGGCTCAAATTGGTGTGTTTTTTAAATRCATGCATATGTGTAATAACCAAATATGCACAGTGATTCATGTTCTTGTAGATGGAATTTTTAGTTAGTTTTTCTTCAGGTTCCTTCATCCGAAAATGTTGGAAAATCATCATTGTCTGTTTCTTGCCTCCTCCTCCCTCTCATTCCGTTTCTGAAACCACAAGCTATGGGCAATAGTAAATCCAGAAGACAAAAGATTCTCTTCTAATTTATTTCCCTGAACTTCCATTGTTACTCTTATGCCATCTAATGGACTACTGTGTTTTTCTGTCCTGTTCCTGGTTTTTTTCCTCCCCCCCGCCAAAATAGTCTGTGGTTTTATGCTGTTTTTAAAACTTAAAGATTCCTATAGGAAAGAGGTATTTCCCCTACACAAGGACCTGTAATAATCAGCACTTTGTCTTGTACTACCAGTGCACATATACCAAACTTGTTCATTTTACAGACTAAATATCCATTTGTTTAGATGCCTTTACACACTCAAAACCAGAACGTCTTACAGAGGTTGACACTGCGAATTGGTGCATTAGAAAAAAAAAAAAAAGAGAAAGCTCAGAGATAATCAAAGGAAAATATTAAAATTAGTGCTGTTCAGAGGTGCAAATAAGTGAACTAACACATGGAATCTGGAGCAAGGACAGGAATATTTCTTCATAGTCTATATTATCTTCAGACCTACTCATCTTGCAGGATTGGCTCCAATTCTTACTCAAACAGCGATGCCAAAAACCACATACAGCTTGCTCACTGTAAGCCTTCATTTTATAATCGAAACCAGTTTTATTTTGATTCACTCCCCCTTCATTTTAAGAGCTAGAAAAACTGTTCCTCAGCTCAGCAAAGATGAGTTTTGCTTCAAACACAGTCTTCCTCAAATGCTTGATCAAATGACCAGACAAATCCTACAAAAATAGCTAGTATTTTGAAGGAAACAAAGAACAAGTACACTAACCTATAATTTTCAAGGTGGGTTTTTGTTTTGTTTTCCTAAGTATCATTGTCAGAAAAAAAAAAAGAGAGAGAGAAGAGAAGGAATTTTATTTCTGGATCCTCTTGCAAAAGCAGCCAACGAAAATGGAATTTTCTTTTGCACCATGAGGATCTAACCTTACGGAATATAGAGCCATTGGCCTATAAAGTTGAATCTATGGCTCCAGTTTTGTATATGATCTAGTCCACGCTTCTCAAACATTAGAGAACTAAAGAGAACTTGAGAACTAAATGGGCACCATGGTCTTATGGGGCTTTGCTCCAGCTAAACCCAAGGGGGGTTGCACAGGTAACATGCCTGCACGCAGGTGGCCTCCGTAGGAGCTGGTGGCCAAGGCAGGACCCCAAAAAGGGTTTTACTGCCAACCAGTTTTTGCAGATGCGCTGCTTGGCTTCCTCCTCCCACCGCAGAGYCCAGCCGCTGTTGGCCTTACTGAAATGAATGGAAAAGTCACCAAAAGTAGGCAAAACTTTAAGGTGCCTGGTTGCTTTTGCTGTCACTTCTCCTGCCAAGGGGGAAAAGATTCCTGTTTCACAGTACACAGATCTGCTCTCATTTACACTGATGTACCTTTATTCAAAGAGGAAATCCTGGGTTACTCTGACTTACGGTCTGCCCCTGGGAGCTATCCTGAGTTATTTTAACAAAGCTGTGTTCTCCAGGCTATCATTTACACAACCGGATGYCTGTCCTGCTTGATCCATGCCCTCATCAATATGCTTAATGCGAGTGTTATTTGACTTGATTTATTCTGCTTTCTTTGGAATCACAGATTGATCCCACATAAAAATTCCTAGGGAAATCAGGCAGTTTCTCTGTAACAGCTAATTCTCACTGCACGGCAGCCCCCTAAAAACTGAATTCTGAGAACGAAAAGTACAGAGGCTAAGAATCAAAGCGGAAGGCTTCCACAATAAGTCCAGACACAAATAAAAATGCATAGACATAGGTAATGATGGCTTGGAGAGGAGCCATTCTTTTGCAATTGAATGTATTGAGCATCCAAACAAACAGAGGACTGTTGTTTGGATTTTTTTTTTTTCCTTACATGACATATCTTTGGGGAGTCAAAGGCCTATACATAATTAAGGAAGTTTCTTTTCTAACCAGATGCATTGTGATGTGTGTGCTCTAAACAAAATAAATAACCATTACAATATGAGAACCGCAGGATCATTTTATCACTCCCCATCTTGTTCTGCTTTGAATTCCCTCTATGGAAAATCTGATGCCGTATCTACCGCCTCTTAGGAACTGCACTGTGATCTTACAGTCTCTGGCATTACGGGAGCCTGGGCGGATGGAAAACATGTCTGAGCATGGAGCAGCCCTAGCAAGGAACAAAGAGCACAGAGGAGCTGGAGGGTGGCTTGGGACCCCAGCTCCACCAGCATCCCTAGGTGCCCTTTTACTTGATCTGTGTATTGGCATAGAAATGATCTCTTCTTATTGATCTCTCTCCTCATTCATGGGCACATCCTGTGAGGATGTCTGAGCTCTGCTCACGTTGGTGCTTTCCCTTGTAGAGGGCWTGGAGATTTACTGGAGGAACGTGATATCCAGAAAGGAATGTGACTGTGTTGGCATTTTAGAGGTATAATCATGGCAGGATCTTTCTCAGAGGCAAAATCCTTCCTAGGTTGAGCACTTCTTTTGCCTCAAGTGCTCTTTGAAGTCATTGGCTCCCAAGAAGTTTTCTGGGTTTCAAGGAACAGCCTGTGATATTGATGCCATGTAGTGGGTTGGAAGCTAGTAAGGAGAAAAATAAATGATACTACGGCCCTAGTCAGYATAGGAGTGACTCTTGCCATGTCGCCGAGACGGTGAGTTGTGCCCTTTTGTTGCTGTGCTGCAACACAATTARCGGGTTTCAGAAATTTGCATGGCATTTTGAAGAAAGAGGCAAAACCTGGAAACAAATTAGTGCCGATGTAAATGAGGGAAAAATCTACACAGGTTGAATGGGGATTGCCTAGAGGCAAAGCACTTTTGAAAATCAAGCTATTTGCTCAGGCATTTTGGAAAATCCTGCTGTCCTTCATATGTCGAGCTGGGGAGAAGGGCGGCTGGTTAAGGAATGCAGGGGCCCCATGGGATTCCCTCTCTGCATAGACAATGTTGAAATGTGTTTTTTCTTCCCAAGGTATTTACACGGAGAGCTCCTACCTCATGTTTAAAAAAGAAAAAAAAAAATCCACAAAAGTTKAAATTCACCCTGGGGCAAACACTCTGCTCTTGGCCTTGCCAGACGTCTGGCTCCCGTCCAGACAGAGTAACTTGCAGGCCAGCGTCCCGGGGAGGAAAGCATCTGCTGGGACTGAGCGCTAGGAGGGCTCCTTCCAATGTCGCCCGCAGGGAGATGGGCTCGGGGAGATGGACCAGGCTTGGTTCAGACCCCCTTCATGGTCGTTGCTCTCCCAGAAGTCACCATGAGGTTGGGAAGGTGTTTACCCCAGGGCCTCAACATGCTCAGACACCCACAGAGGTGGCCTGTTGGCCACAGCGGGGCAGCCAACGTGATGGAGACAGGAAGCTCTGCTCTACCGCCCTCTTCTTCCTGGCCTTTGCTTTGAAAAGCAATGTTTCACACGCATTGTCCCAGGCTGGAGGACTGTGTGCTGCCATCCTGACCAGCACTTCTGTCCTCCTCTTGGATTGCAAAGACAACAAGTTGAGATCAGACGTGCCACGATGAAGCCCCAATTCTTCACATTCATGAGGGAGGGAGAGAGGCAGGACCAGAGAAGAGGGAGGCTGTCAGGGCTCCAGCATTTCCCATCTCTAACATGGAAGTTATAGTTGGTAGCCCCAGCTTGACCAGAAACCTCCACAATCCATGTGGCTACAAGAAGTTTGGTAACAATGTCCCTTATCCTTTTTCTGCACCACATTGTTCTAGGATCTGGGCTTTGAGTCTTCTAGTTTAGAGGCATAACTCTTAAAGCATTTTCCCCTACATTCCTGCTTAAATGTGTCATGGCGACATCAAGAGTCAACCCGAGCCAATCTGTTCATTCCTACCAAGCCAGGAGGTTCTCTAATTTACCCACTTGGAGGCTTTTGGAGGGATGGAGAGCTCTTCAGATGAAATACTGTATTTCAGGATCATTATTGTTATCATTAATGGGAAAGCAGTTTATATGAAACACTCTGTTCTCTCTCCGTCCCACACTTCTGCAGGACATGCTGGATAACTGGTACCATAAAAGTGTGCTTTTGGCAAGGTTCAGATAGCAATAAAGTTATGCACTTTAGATTACAGCTAGGAGAGGGAAGGGGGAGAAAGGAAATTCCTCTGGAAAATTATAATTTCGACATGATAAAGTTGGCTGAAGAAGTGCAGCAAGAGATAAAAATCAGTCTTGGTAAAAGGCTGTGACCATTCAATAAAACAATGAAACATTGAGATGTGCTTTAGCATGAATTAAAAGTGCAGAGAGTCCATCAGTGAGCAACAGTTACTTAATGAGGAAAGCAGATGCGTGCATTTAGGAAATGTAAAGAAAGCTTAAACCTTGTAAATTTTTATGTATTACCCCTTGCACAAAAATATGAAAAACAGGTTACAAGWAGTCCTCCAAAAAGAAAAACAACAACAAACAAAATCACGTATATCCATAAGGGAATTAGGAGAGTTTGCCAAAAGAGACACACAAATTTGTGTGTATGTGTCTGTGTGTGTGTTTTTAAAGGATTGATATACTGAGAACAAAAATACTAATACCTAAAAAAAGACAGAGGAAAAACATTCATTTTTCACTCTCCTGAACATATTTTTATTCCACAGTTATAAAAGACATTTTTTTCCATCTCCTTYTGGCAAGCCAAGCCTGCTGGTAATGTTGAATAATGGGTATGTTCTATAGGTACATCCTCAGAAGGACAYCTAGACATGATGAAGACAGTTTTATCAACTGTGTATTGAAGTCTRCAGGTAAATGCTTGCCCTAAAGTTGCACAAAACTACAGAGTGACCTCTGGAAGAGTAAAATATCCAGGAATGGAGATTTTCATACCTTGTTCATCATTTAAAAAAAATCCCTTGGAGGGTACAATCCTGGAAAATCCTATCTGTAAATATGCCTTCAGGACAGACAGCAGAATTCTTTCAAATCTAATCATTGGCTAGGCTTATTCAGACCAAAAAAAAGCATGTTTAGCATAGAGGCAATGTTAATACAATCTACTTTTAAAATGTGGTGATCTGAGAGGTGTTTTTGTTAAGATATAAATTTCTTGAAAAACTTACAAGTTCATATTGCCACCCTCTGTTTATGTGGAGGGGGTCTCTTTGTCTGACTGATGACCTTTTTGAGGACTGTAATTAGTTTTAAGGAATGAAAATTCAGGTGTGAATGACCATCAGAGTTTTCTGAGGAAAATTTCAGATATTCTTGGACATATTCCTGAGGAGAGGAATCAGCAGGATCCAGCAGGATCATCAGGACTTCAAGATGCCAGCTCAGCTTCTTGAGGCATCATCGCTCTTTAGTGTGGATGAGACATTCCTTGAGGTGTGCCAGCTCAGCAGAGTACAAGGCACCTGCCCAGTTTCAGATGCTGTCTGCAGCACGCTTATATGTTTAGCCTCATGAAAAGACTTGAAACAAAATAAGATCTCCCAGCTATGAAAGCAAATTCATCTCTCGTCCTACCTCCTGTTTAAAGATTGGTCAGCTTTGAAGTTGGAGCAGGTTGCTTAGGGCTTTATTGAGTCACGTTCTGAAAATTTCTAAATGTGGAAATAGCACAGCCTCTATGGGCGACTGACTGTTTCAGTATCCTCATGGGGATAAAGGTTTTCCTCATACCCAGTCAAAACCTCTCTTCTTTCAACTTATGCCCATTGCTTCATGTCCTTCTGCCATGTGCCACCATAAGAGCCTGGCTCTGTCTTCTTGATAATTTCCTCTTTGGTGCTGTGGTTAGACAGCTTTGGAGGATGTAGGTAGGTTGCTTTCATGCACATATGTGCAGTTGGGTGTATAGCAAAAAAACAATCACAGCCCACTGAGAAACATCTAAAAGGGTGTTAAAGCCAGCCTGTCCTTTCCAAATGTGCACTCTGCTTCTCTTTCTGTATCCCATCCAGATCTCATAGTTGGTGCAGYCTGGGTGTGTGTTTCTGTGTGCACAAGGAGTGTATGCCAGCACTCTGTGTACTGGTCTACCCACAGCCCTTCCTGATCTGCAGCTCTTCCAAGGGTGTCAGGGACAGTGGGATAGGTTTTCCCATTGTCTTCATGGACTCTTGCAGAGATCCTAGCTCAAAAAGCAGAGATCTGCCTTGATCCAAGATCTGTTTGTGTTTTAAGTAGGTATCTGTAAATCACATAACTCCATAGATGTCAAATCTGGCGTAGAGGACATACATCTACCTCCCTTTCTCTATAATATACGGTAGCAGTTAACTGTAATGAGTGGTAATATAACTCAAGTGCCAAAGGGATTAGACATAGAGGGTTCAGCATAAAACATGATTCTCAGGGTTTACTCTTTTTTTTCTTCTTTTTAATTTTAATGTGGTGGGCTGGGGCATTTGCGTTTCATCCTGCTGTTGTGTATACATTGCATTATTTTCAGTCTATAAAATTTATATTCCTCTTCAATTAGATTACAGTTGGACCAAAAGGAGGGGATTCTGCTCTGTGAATGCCATTGCAGTTCCCGCACAGCACAGGCAATTGTCACCTTTTT
The DNA here is from genome assembly GCA_003342815.1 of Eudromia elegans. Lineage (NCBI taxonomy): Eukaryota > Metazoa > Chordata > Aves > Tinamiformes > Tinamidae > Eudromia > Eudromia elegans. The sequence continues at coordinate 4,680,284 of PTEX01000030.1, forward strand.
CCTTTCCTTTGCACGCTCCCCTCCCTGCTCCTTTCTTTAACTCAGCTATGCTGCAGCGCTTGATCAATTGCAACAGCGCTAAAAAAAAAAAAAAGTTAGTCATACATGATCAGCAAAATGGCCCAAATGATGTCATCCATCAAGATGGACATCGCAATTTGCCAACTATTTTCTCATAAATCAAATCATAGTCCCACAAGGAAGAAGAGCAGCTCATGAAGAGCCAACATGGCAGCAGTTATCGGCAGACTGAGAGAAATGCTCCCTCAAGTATACAGTAATTATTTTTACTCGATGGGAAATAAAGAGGGGAGAGATGGTAGTGTAGAACTGGAGAGTGTCTGCCTCACTTCATTACTATTCCCTAGGCAAGGGGCGCAACATATGCTTTTCATTGTGAAGCCAATAATTTTGAATCTTGGGACAGGTGAAAACTTAAATGACATTTGCAAACCTTGATTTATTTCCCTGCTTAACTCTGGAACATGCTTTAGATTTAGCTCTATAAGTTTCTGTAGATTAGTGGCCAGTGTCACTGTATTTGCAGTGACCTTTAGCAACTCTTTCCCTTTCTGTATCAGTTAATTAAATGTTTTCAGTACTAATAATGACTTATTGAAATCATCCCTGCTTTCTTTCTGCGTACATGTATGAAACAACAGGGGGATAGTATGAACATTTTAATTTTTAACCAAGAATCTCTCTTGCAATATTTTTTTTTCTCTTTCCCTCTCTCTCTCTGTTTTTCCCCTCCCATGTGCAATTTTACTTGCTGGAAATCTCATTAAAAGTTATTTATGAGCTGCTAGTGATCCCGTAAGGATTACACCTAATTCAGTCTGTAAAGCTTTTGAGTTACATTGCTTCCCAGGAATAGTCCCTACAGCAAGAAGGACCACCTTTCCCATTGTTTGCCTTTCGTTATCATTAGTATAAATACTTTATGAGAGGTTCCTTACAAATGCAGAACGGATCATTGACAGGACTTAGGCATGAAATGCCATTTGGTGTGCTAAGATGTTGCTTCCTGATTCTTTGAGTTCATCCCAATTTTACAGGTGGGGAAACTAATGRTTCATAAAGGTGACATCATTTGTGCAAGACTCACAGAAACTGTCGAGAAAAGACCATGTGTTTCCTTGAAAACAGCCAAAGGTTAATAATATTAGGGTCTGGAGCTGTATTTGCTAATCAAATTAAAACTGCTCGTGTAACATCAGAGTTACARATCCAAGACAATCATTCTCCATCTCTCCAGAAGTGAAGAATTCTCTCTGTTCTTAGCCTCTAAATTCATTATCTGGTTGCATTTTTGCAATATGTTCAGACTAATATGTGTGACTAATATGTTCAGAGTGTCCCCTACAGCAACAGATACCCGACTTCTCCATACAAAACAATTAGTACTTCAGTGCTTCTCTGTCTTAGTTTACCACTTGGACCGGATAGAATAAGAATGAGAATAAAATGACTATTAGTTTCTTATCTCCCTTAAATAGATGAAATAACTTGAGCAAACGGAGATGTTAAAAGATCTACCCAGGATTTTTAGTTCAGAAGTATCAGGATTAGGAAAATTGGAATATATTCATAGTGTTTTCCACCGGACCACACAAAAACCTTTGGAAAGGGGACACGTGGCAATGACAGACATATCGGAAGGCTCCAATATCTGATTCCTTGCCACTGCGCATCTGCTGAACTATAACATTCATAGTCCATGAGCCAAAGCRGGCCAGTTTATAGTGCTGGAGACTGAAAACCCAGTGAGAGATGGTCCAGTGAGAGGGGAAGGAGGAGAAAAGGGGGAATTCTATGTTCTCCCTTTACAGATGTGAAGTGAGGAGACAGTAAGTGTTCTAAGAAAGGTGAGCAAAGCCATATACTTTGGAGCTGAGAACTAAAGCTCAGTCTTAAGTCCCAGCCCTGCTCTGCAGCCACATAAAGCCCATCCCTCCCTCTCCTCCTGCTAATTGGTTTACCCAGGCCACCTGGTGAACATCAGAAAAACTCCTGGGTCAGCTGTTCAATAAAGGGAAAAATGTCAAGGTGAAGGGAAACAGCTCGCTTGGGATTCAGCAGGTCTTGTTTCATCAGTGGCCAGGCACAACTGCTGCCTTTGTTTGGAAGAGGGGTGAAGAGAGTGAGGTGAGATCCATGTTATTTCCCAGCTGGTCAAGGAGAAGCAGGAGGCGGACGAAGATCGTGCTGACCTGGTCTGTCCACCTTGCTTTTGAGGGTGATCCTCTAATGATCCGTGCTGAGCAGCCCTGGGGCTTCTCTCTCGTATGTCCCATTCCRGGCTGGTGTCCAGGAAGTCGCTGTYGAGTGCAGGGAACAGTATGTAACATCTTTAAAAAAATCCACAAAGAAAACCCTTGTTTTYCTAACAGTAATAAAGGAGCCGAGGAGGGGGGGAAGACAGAATGTATACTCTAAACGGGGCTATAGAAACTGCGAAACAATGTTATAGCAAGTCACTCTAGGGAATAGCTAATAAAAGAATAAACATTTTTAAACATGTCTGGTGCTTAATTAATTGTATAACTCTAAGAACAAAGACTGTATTTCTTCAAAGTTCTCAGTTTTCTCTCTCATGTAGTACAAAATCAGTGCTCAGATTTGAAGTTTGCTCACACTGGAGTACCACTTGGTGCTATCCCACTTGTAATTGCATTTCCAACTTTCAAAATAATTTATCTTAAAAAAAATACCTCCCTCATTCTTGCCAAATTGCTTCACTATCCTAAATATATTTTTATATACACTTGTGCTTCCATATAGATACACATCTATATCTATGGTTAACCAAGCAAGCAAAATAATATTGCTGAAGATTGCCTATGAGTGACTTTATGTTTCCTCCTAGCAGGCAAGAAGTTGTGCTGTCTAATGGTGAAATCAAAGCACAGATTTATTCCCACAAGGTAGTCATTATAGACATATAGGGTTGTCACTGTCATTATGGCCATAGCTCTTGCATACGGGAAAGCTGCCTTGTTCCATAAAGCTAGCAGATTTTGTAACTACAGCTCTGCCCCWCTTCTCTGAGTAGTGATGGCAGTGGCTGCCATAAGGTAGTGGTCTTCATCTCAGTCTTGTCAGGAAGTCTTCTCAGGAAAGAGACTGATTGCCAGACCTTTCTGCAATGCTTCCTAGGATGGGCATTGCAAACTGCAAMTGAAGCCACTTCCCTCCCTTCCTGTGAGCATCTAGTTTCACTTCCTGAAGCACTAGGAAGTGATAACCCTGSGGAAGGGATATGATCAAGGGTAAGGCTAAAGAGAAGTTGTCACCTGCACAAGCTGCCTGCAAGGGTAGAGACAAATAAACTTACCACTACTATGCTCTTAGAAGAGGAAAAATACCATTTTATTTAAGATAATGCTTTTTTTTTTTTTTTTATTTCAGGAGTATATCAGAAGGCAAAGTTAAGTTTTGAGTTGTCTAACAGAGTATAAATATTCCATCTCAAAGGGAGCATTATTATCAGTTGTATAATCAACTCACAGTTGAGGCCATAGTGCTGATACAGTTGGCTCTATCATTAGATCTCTTTCTCTCAGGTTTTGGGTATATTTTCAGGGAGAGAGAGTGTGACACTTCTGTTGCAGAGAAGATGGTTTAGCGGGTCTCACCTACCCCACGGGCTACTGATGCAGTTGGGTCTGTGGGCACCCAGAAGTCAGCCAGAAGCCCGAAGTCCTCAAATTACATCCAAATACAACTACCAGCTGGGAAGAGAGATCACACTGAGAAACACATAGCGGTGTGGAAGCTGCTAAAAAGGCAGCTAGAGGATCAAAAAGGGAGGGGAAAAGTACTTTTCTTACAAGAGGTTTTCATTTGAATGATRCCATCTAGGTCTGTGTGCTGGGAATATCTCCCCAGCTTCCTGAGAGCACCACACGTGGCCTAGAGCATATTTGCTGGTTCGGGCCCAGTCWAGTTCTAAATGAGTCAGACTGTGGAATCTGCCTAAATATTCCCTTTTCTCATTTCCTATGACTCCACAAGAATCTGCTGTCCACAAGACAGAAGAATATCTCATTCCATCTTAAATAATTCCAGTCACACCTGACACCTCTCTCCTTTCCTKCCTACCCTGAACATGCTCTGCTCAAATTAATGTGGATGTTGGAGGAGGCAGCGAGAGAAAAGAATTTCCTCCAGTATCTGTAATCCCTCTCCTTTTTAGCCAAGTGAAACACAAACGATAATCCCTTGCATTTCACTTATAAACTGGGTTTCCATAGCTATGGAAAGTTGAAGTCCACAGAGGTGGTAGTTTTCATTTGATTTCCATTAGGTCCTCAGACTCTTCCTGCTAACAGGACACCCTAAAATGAAAGTGTGCTTTATTTGCATAAGTTCCCTCTAGTGATGAGATTCCATGGTATTTATGTTCCCAACATCTATTTGCTATTTTTTTTTTTAATTCAGTGCCATGTTCTGTGGCAACTATTCTTAGTTTTTTGCCTATTATCAYTCCCAAATTTCTTTTGACCCAAACTCTTGGCTTCTTCTTTCCAATAAATACCATCAGCATCATAGCATCTCATTTCTCCTCGTTTTATCTCATTTTGATGTGGTGTCAGTAGTAGAGGAAAAAAAAATTTTTGATTTTTTATTTAGTACAACTGCTCAACCACTTTGCACTGGCATTAGCTAACAGTGAGAAAAATGGAAAAAAATGTAGAAAAAAAAAGGATAAAATATTTCTCCTTCCTAAGGAATTTCCAAAACCATTATTTTTTAATTTCAATGTAAATATTGTATTAATTAGGATGCACTAAATGAAAATTTCAAATAGAAGATATTTTAATTATTCTAGTTTTTGAAGATATATTAGGGCTTTTTTTAATATGAAKAGTTCTAATCTTAAACTGCTTTTTTGGATCAAAAGCATCAAGTTTGGGAGACAGAAGTAGTAACTTTTTACATATAAATCTTCGGATTTGGCCCAGAGATTTTGGCCCACAGATTTATGGCTATACATACACATACACAAACRTGCATATACATTCTGTGAATCATTTCTTGAGCATCTGCTACAGTGCAGCAAGCCCAATTATGCCCCGTTTCTGCCTAGGCGGAGAGTGTCTGCCCTTGGTGTATTTTTCCAACAGTTGTGCCAGTTCACATGCAACTTTCCTCTGCCTTTCTCCTACCTCTGTTTGTTTTTATATCAAACCAAACAACAATTGGGTTCAGCTGTTGTTTTGCATGTAAAATAACCCTCTGCACTGCAGGCCGGAATTTCCTTGGCCCCACATAATTCTAATGTCACCTGGGGAGCATGCGTATTACCTCTCCCGTGCATTTTGCTCTCTGAAATATTTTCCGTTTGCCCCGTGAGGAGGGGACACGTCTCGCTGTCACTATGGGTCATGTTTAAGTCACAAGTGTGACTCYCACTGCCACCCTGAGACAAAGGGACCACACATAAAAAAAAAAAAGGAAAATCATGGGAAATGTGKCATAGAAAAATGGGCGTTTGGAGGTGTGAAACCATTTCTGAATGGCGTCTATGCCCACAGAAGGAGCCAGCCAGGAGCTCCCGTGCTGCTTGCCAGCAATCTGGGATTTTGCTGTTGCTGAGAGCCCCTCAGCTTGAATCCAGCCTCTGCAGCCTCTGCCTGCTGCACGGGGAGGAGCTGCTAGCAGAGGACTGGGAAGCTGCAAGTGCAGAAAGAACAGCAAAGTTCTGTGAAAAACATCTACGAAAGTGGAAACCTCTTAATTCCTTTATTTGCATGACTAATCAGCTGTGCTTTCTGCCAGCTCCCCACGCAGTTAAGCTTATACTATTTATTTTGCACATCGCTGCATTTAAATTCAAGTACMGGAGAGGGGAATATGGGCCCTTTCATTTGTTCAGCATATTTATAAAAGGCTCAGAAATGAACATGTGGCATCAGATGAACACCTGGCAATCAAAGCAGGGAGAGCCAGCTGTTGCCTCTGCAATCAGAATTACAAATTCACACCACCCATCCTCTTCCTGCCGCATCCACAAGGTGCATGAAAGCAGAGGAGTTCGCTCCGGGTGCATATGCTTGAGAAGAGCCAGCCAAAGACATGCTCGTGCTCTGTGCTAAAAACAAGGAGCTCTCCTAGCTTTTTCCTAGAAGAAGTTATGGTTTTTAAACCAGCTATGCTTKCAGCTCCTGGGTTGCTACGGAATTCTGTCTGTGCTGGCCTGGTGTTGTCTGCAGGGCGTGCTGCTTTCAGCAGCTTTGCGGCTTCCACGTTGAACCCACGTCGTTGCTGCCTCCCCTCCAGCTGCTCTGTGCATCCTCCTCCTCGCCGGAGTTCACGGGTCTCTCTTCTTCTCCTCTGGCGTATTTAGCTGCTGAGTTATTGAAGACCATAGGTAATAAAAGATGCCTGCGTTACCCTCTTGCACCGTGGGTATGGGAAGGCATCGGCCAGGAATTCTGCACGTTAAAAACAAAGGGTACTGAATGACCAAGGGCAACTTGAACATTCATATTGTACCTAAATGAAAAAAAAAAAAGAATCAGAGCCACTATTTGAGAACGTGTGAGTCAATAAAGTCTTATAAAAGAAGCCCATAAACCTGCCATGAAAGTTTAACTGTTGCATATAGCAAAGGTGGATGCAATTCACTGGTGCTGGGAGAGGATCTTGCATAGCTCTCCTTTTATCTCCCATGCTGGGATCCTTTATTTAAAACACATGGAAAAGGCTAAAGTTTGCTCTGACTGCAGTGAAAATAAAAATCCAGAATATGTTCATGTGCGCACAGTCAGCACACACAGACAAGAGGGTCCTGGTGGCCTCAAGGTGATGAGCAAYGAGAGCAGATACTCGTGGCACGCGGGACCAGCGTGTGCCAGTCGCTGTCACCGTGTGGTGAGGGTGACGGTCATGGCTTGCACAGCACTCCAGGTACTGGCGTTGCTCTGCCTGGCCAGGCAGAGCTGGAGGCAATGGAAGGGTGGCATCTTGCAGGGGCTTCTGCCACATGATGCATGGCTTTAATTCTGATGGGAAGCACTAAGGAATCAGGGTCTGGAAAAACCCTGGAGCTGGCAGCATCTGTGTGATTTAATTAAATGGATGTGCTGTCTTCTTGAAGTTATCTTTGGGGGCCCTTGTCAAAATCTTTTTTTTTTTTTTTCCTTTTTCCCCAACTTCACTCACACAGGGGAAAAAAAAATTGCCTGGGGTAGGYTGGGAAAATTATTGCTCCCAGGCATGCTCCCTTGATCCATCAATTCCCCCTAACGGCCCGTGCTAGTCAGACGGGATGTAGGTTAGCAGAGGGAGCTGGGAGCTGCTTCCATGCAACRGGGAGCGCCAGGGGCTCCGGGCCTGCACGGCAAGCGTGTGTGCATATGCATGTGTGCATGTGAGTGTGTGTGTGTGCATGTGTGTGTTTGCATGTGCATGTGTGTGTATGCACATATGAGCACCTGTGTGCACGTGGGGAGGAAGAGGAGGCAGAGGGAGGAAGCAAGCAAATGCCTGGAGAGCGCCTCCCACCAKCCAGTGCCACTTGCCCTGACTCACAATCAAGGCTCAAGGACGAGTCTCCCTGAGGATTATTTTTTTTTAATTATTATTTAATAGTTTCACATCCTTGTAGGCAACCCCATGGCCGGTGGCTCTGCGAGCAGGCAGTGCTGGTGTGCGCCAGGGCCAGCATCGCTGCTGGCTTCACAGCCACCAAGCGTGAGCAGAACGACCAACTCGACGAGCRGTTTTTAATTTCATACTAAAAAAACTTCAAAACATTTATTTTGTAAACACCAAATTGACCGCAACATGTGAGCTCGCAGAGATGAAAAGTCAAGATTTTTTTCATGTATCTTCACCATAATAACTTTTTAATATTTTTGTGRGGTTTTTTATATAAAAAGGCAGAGGGAGACGATGCTTTAAAATATATATGTCTAACCTTGGGTTTAAACCAAACAAAATAATAACACTGAATAAATTATTTATTACCCTGGTCAATGGTTGCAGAAATACAGTTTATATAAACACATTGCAAATCCAGCTATTCCTAGTACTGGGTTTAGAAAAAAAAACAACTCAATTAATGCAAATTTAATAAACCTAAAAAAAAAAAATGCTCTTGTTTCAAGCTGAATAGTTGTCTGGTTTTGAATAATAATCATTCAAGACCTAAATCTAACCACAAGAGTTTAATGTGCAGATGAAACATACTTGCTAGAAAACCCTTAAGAAATAGGCGTTTGATTCAGGATCTGAGTCAGTAAAACAAGAAGTGATGGTTTAGTGGGACTGAGCCTAAATAATAGAAAATGAGGACAATCATTCTAGAAAGAGGAGGTGTGACTTTTAAGGAGGATTAATTAATAAATTAATAGCTGCGCTCATGGATGGAGTATAAATCAATAACAAATCAGTATGTCCTTAAGTGAATATGATGAGCAGATCCCTCTAAGAGGACGTGGAGCTTTTTGCTCTGTCATATGTGCTTGGATGGATGGATGGATGGATGGATGGATGGATGGATGGATGGATAGAGAGATAGAGAGATAGAGAGATATGAGGAGTGCTCAGATGCACACTCATCCACATGCATGTGCACTCATATACACATTTTAATATAAAGTGGATTTTTGAAGTATATCTTTTATTGCTCTCTGGCGTTCAGATTGCCACATTCTAGCATTTAAAGCCATTTTCCTCACTTAAAATCTTATTGCTTTTTAGCGAGTGACTGGGAGTATATGAAACGGTACTAGTTGCCTTCATGCTGCAACAAGAATAGCTAAGGATCACTCATCTTCCACACCATATTTTTTATTGCTAGAGATAGTGRTGGCATTTCTAAAAAAAAAAAGTCTTTTGTCAAAAAGTGCTGATTTATTGCCATCAAGGCTTTTCTGTATCTGTTTTTGCATTTTTAATTAAATAGCTTTTTAATTGTTGGAACGTAGGTTTCAAAAAAAAAAAAGATCCAGTTTTTCAGTTCAAAACAAGATTGTTTGAAATGTACGTTAATTAGCATACAAAAATAACAAACCAAGTACTAAAATGAAATGTCTCGGAATGATCAAAACATAAACAGGTTTCCACAGCCATGAAGTCATACAATTTTTTTTTTTTCTTTACAGAAGTTTTCAGGCTTTTCATTATTTGTCAAAATGGGAGAAAAAAAAATTTAATATGCAGGAGATTTTGAGAACAATATTTTGCCCAATTCTAGGGTACTGCTTGAAATATGTAAGAGTATAACAGTCTGGTCAGAATAAATGAATAAATGCATTAAAAATAAAAGATCAAAGCAATCTGGTTTTGAGCAAGAAAGCACTTCCAATTTAAGGGTCAGCAGTTTTGACATAGATCTACAAATATTCATGTGTGTATTAAAATAAAACCGGCGGGGTATATAAATCCACACACACATGCACACCCACCYCCTCTAATCACTGTGTTTGATTTTGTATTTGGCGTTAGCTTTGCCATGCCGTTATGCTGCACAAATTCCATGCCGAGACTTCACAGATAAAACAATCGCCACAAAACCCGGGATTAATGATTAAGTCTGAATCAAGAGTTATAAGCACTCATCAAGGTAATAGATGATACAACTTAGCCATTTCCTTTCTCTTTTCAGTTTTTCAAAAGGGGCAAGAGAGCATGAAGAATAAAGCCAGGCATCCTTATTTGGTTGAAATAATAGCCAGTATACCAGAACTTCAGACAAATCCTTCCTGCTTTCTTTCAGTGGCCTTAACCATTTTGATCTCATTTCATCACTGAATGGACCCCTTAACAGMGAGTGACCCCATATTTTAGGACTGAAAACATACACCTTGTTAGTGTGAGTTTATTTTTTTGTTGTTGAAAAGTGGGCAAATGTAGTCAAAGCTCTCACAGAACATCACAAGAGGCTCTTTCTTCTTTCATGGCACATTGAACATGTAAAGTAATCATTGTTTACAATACAGAGGCAGATAGCAAAGGCTTGTTTGTTGTCTCATGCTGTATCTAATTATGCATTAGATTTTGATTTCAGTTGCTTTGCCTTTCCATGTTATTTTAATTTTGAATGATGATCACTGAAGGGGAAAAAAAAAAAAAAAGATGAAAGAAAAGAAGGAGATGTGTGGGATGTGTCAGCAAGGGAGCAGTCCCCCTTGGCAGAGCACGTGTAGCGCTGGACCTAGGACAGTGCACTTGGCACTGAGCACCTCATTAGCACGAGCGAATTGGAGATGTCGAGGACAGCCACCAGCATGATGAAGGGGCTGATAAGACCRACTTGGGGAGAGAGAGTAAAAGAGGGAAATGTGTCTCGGCTGGGCAGATGGTGATGGAACATCAGCGCTGAGCAGCCCAAGCTGGGGTCATTCTCTGTAAGGGACTCCACTATGAAGAAACGGGGTGATACTGGGCAAAAAGAAGACACACATGCAATCTCAGGAACTTTATTTTTGACACTGACACAGCAGTAACCTCTGGAAGAGCCYCTCTGAAGAAGCTGCAAGAGCTTCTTCATGCAGGATACCTAAAATGAGGCTGGGCTGCAGTGAGTTTTCCAGCAGAAGCAATGCCAGGGAGAACCAAGCAGGTCATTTCCACTCCTGCCTATTCTTTTCTCCCTCCTGGTTTTCTATTTCCTTATTTCCTTATAAAGTTTGTATAAACTGAAACATCATAATCCTATAATCCTAATGCCTTCTGTCTGCTCTGAAACTCCTCCCTGCTCCATTAGGGAGCTGTCAGCCTCCCAGCCTCATAATTTCTGCTCTCAGGACAGGGACCCTGAAGTAAGTACGGGGAACCTGAGTAARTGTGGAGTGATGAGAACAATGTTCACTTGCTCTCTGCCTCCCCATCTCGCCTCAAAGAAGGTGGACTTGAAGCACCAATAATGTCTGAAAGAGGGTTTCATTGCTGGCCCCACCACTGTGTTCTGTTTGACCCATGGATAAGACTGTGCCGTGTGTCTTCCTGGTCACATAGTGATGGCAATCCTGCCCATCCTCCCAAGGATGTGGTCTGGCACAATTGGCAGAGGTTGTAAAATGTGTTTAATGTGGGTAATCTAAGGACACACTAGTCTGTGAGACTGAAATCTCRGGCCTTAAAGTAAAATGGGGGTCAGTTTGACAGGAAAAGGGTAAAATATGGATCAACTGGGAGAAAAAAACATTGCCTGAAAGAAGCTGAAATATTGCAATTTTTTTTTTCTCTGCAAAACTTCTAACTTGAATTTTTTTCAACCAKCTCTAGTGAGCATATTAAATGAAGAAGATTAGCATAAGAAATCCTGCTCAATGCAGAACTTGTAAATATTGAACAAAAACTGACAATTAGCCAGGAATGAAAAGGGAAAATATAACTACAGAGGAAAAAGCAGTTAAAAATTAATTGAAATTACCCCCAAAATAGGGCTATTCACAGATGTAAATCCCAAATATTTAGAGATAGTGGAGAGATCAGGCATCTGTGTATAGACATCAATAAGCAGACAGAAATAAATGAGAGCTGTGTGTGAATGAGCCAGGGGCCTTAATCCAAAAATATGTCAAAGGAAAGGCTCGTATAGATGTCAACAGCCGGTGGATCAGGCCCSAAGCCCTAAGTGGACAATATAGAATATTAGACATCACTCTTGGGATCAAGTTACATCCATGTCATCTAATTACAGATAAAACTACAGAGTATTTAACATCTYGTTAATTTAAATACCTGGGGCCATATCATGACATCAATTTTTAAGTAGATGTCCCCACTGATATCAAAGAAGAGTGCACACAATACGGCCCACTTAGTTGAACCTTGAGGGACAAAGCAGACAAAGAAAGAGAAATGGAAAGAGAAACAGCAAAATATTCCCCTTCTTCCCTTCTCTTTTTCAGCTCTTCTTTCCCTGCCTTTGGCTTGAGAATCTGCTCATTTTGTTRAGTATCAATCCCTGAGTGTGATTTATATGGCAGTGAGTCTGGTGTTGGACCATGTTCACAAGATGAGGATCCTCAAGCAGAATCTTAAGCTCCCTTACCAAAATGAGGCCTTAAACAGGAGGAGGGTTATCATGTTTCTCTTTCAAGCTGTCAGAGGTTGTCAGAAAGATTACAAAATTTAACATTTTTTATGTTTTGCTTGGTTCTGTTATTAATCCTGACTAGAAAAGTGAGAGAACAAATACTGACACKAGATATGTCAGAGAATATTTTACTATTTTCTTGACAAAAAGTAGGTTCTTTATGAAAGCAWTTTTTAATCGGGTTTTTAGGTTTTTAAAAATATCTTTCTCTTTTCTTTCAAAACAGTCTCAAATGAAATGCAACAAAAATCACTTTGTTTTTGGTTTTTGTAAATCAGAACATTTCAAACACCTGGGATTTTGATTTTTGCCTCTTTTCTTGTGCTTTCTTTTCTTGCTATATACCAGATAGTACAGATTTATATAATCATTATTATAATGATGGTTACTGTTTTCCCAATATCCCATTCCTTTGTATTTGTTTCAGTTTACACACAAGAAAGAAGTCTTTTTGAACAGAGCACAGTAAGATAAAAGCGAAAAGAAGAAAACAAAATATGGCAAAATTTGGCTTTTTGAAAGGCTTTTTGAATTTGGCAACTTTTTTCCCCAAGTCAAATCCTAAGAAATGAGAACAGCTTCCACACTCTTTGGAGGGATGAATTTATTTTTGCATTTTTATCCTGCCGAGGGATTAAATTGTTTTTGCATTTTTTGTCTGACTCCCACTAGTAACACTGTGAAAACAGGACAGGTGCTTAAATCCCACAGATCTGATTCCATTAACCTGAGTGAAGTTTTCCACATTTGCACCAATGGGTGACCTGTTCTTACCTGTTATTTCCATTGCCTGCTGTGTCGGAGACTCTTTTCCGAAACRGAGATGTTTGCCCTCTCCTTTGCTCTTAAAAAATGCTCGGGACTACACACGAGCTTGTGACCATAACTATTCCTGTGAAATCCAATGACTGCTCACAGAGTTAAAAATTAAACCCAAGTGAAGCACCTTGCTAATCAAACCTTAAAAACCATATGGTCACATGCTGCTGATTCAGATTCCATTTTGGTGGGCATCAGGCACTGAAATGTGCTCTGTAAGAAACAGACTATTTCAAAGGATGAAATTTAGTCTGTGCCAAAAAAAATGCAGCAAATTTTCATTTTATTTAGCTCAAYCATCAGAAGGAAAACGTAAGGAAAGCTCAGTTATGTGCACTGTGTCCTATTTTTGAAGAATCTGTGCCTAAGAACTTGAGGAGGTGAAGCTATCATATGCTGAAACATACCATTCYTTTCTCTCCATATGGGAATTTATTCCAGGACCATCATTAAAGTTTCAGGATTGGGTTCTTAACATATAATAGCGGTGTCACTAACAAAACAGTCAAAGAAGAATATGGTGGCAGAAAGGCCACGCTGCAAGAAGAAGACGTTTCTTTTTAGTCTACATACAGAGTCCTGCTTTGCAAGTAAAATTTCTACAGTAACTCAGATTGCCAGATTTTTTTTTTTTTATATTAAGTATGTTTTAATATTATTATGATAAAATTCACTGCCTCTTCCAGGTAGTTGTGAGGAATAAGCTTCTCTGGGTGTTTTAGGAGAGCTCTATGTTCTTAATCTGCACTTCTGTATTGACTTTGGACTTAWGCTTTCTTCAAAGACAAAAACGATGGGCCAGAACCAAAGCCATTCCAAGGATGAACCAGAACCACTGGGTTGCAGTGCGGTGTCAAGCAACTTTGTCACTCCAACCTGGTACATTGCTGGAGCTCAGAAGTACCTTGACAGCTTTAATTGTGAGAATATTTTTTATATCCTTATTATCCTTGCATCAGTCTTAACACTTTCAAGAGTAATCAGAATTTTTTAGAAATGTAAAAAATAAATGAATGCTGACATTATATAACGAAGACAAAATATCCAGGGCAGAAGCCTTTGAACACATGTGCTGAACGTGCATTTTCTGGCTAATGGTTCCATCCAATTTTTGGTTCAAATTTTCAGTTTRATCCTAAAAAGGATTCCTCCCTCCACTTTTTTTCCCCTCACTTCATAATTTTTCAAGGTTTTGAGAACTGAACCCTGAATATTTTGCAATATGAAAACCACAGTTTATAAAGAGCATTGTACACATGTGCACAAGAAAACATCAGAAAGTTGCGTAAATCAGCTTAGATCTTTAGAAGCTGATGGACTCTTTCCATTGACTTCATCAGCTTTGGATCAGGACTTAACATAGGAGGATTTCACTTTTATTGGGCAATTAAGGCTTATTTGGAACATGTCAATAAGAGGTAGGATGGAATTAATTTGAACAGAAGGGAAACCAAGGKATCAGTGGAAACAGCTCCATAGAGAAAGGGAAGTGTTTAAAGAAGTGAGCAGAAGGGTGAAGCTAGGATCACTGGTCGGCAGGGGCAAAGTCCAGGAGAGAGAAAGAAAAAGCTGTTGAAGTAAATACATGGACAACGTCGGAGAAAAAACCTTAAGSAATAATACAGATAACGCAAGACTCACTCAGAAGAATAAAAAGTGCAGAAAGAACATTAAGTGAAAAACTCAGGAAATGGAACAAAGGAAGAAAGGCAGACGTTCAAAGGTCACCGCAGAAAGTTTCTAAGTTGTCTGTATACAAATGTGAGAAGTGTAACAAAGGAGCCAGGGGAAGCAGAAAGACCCRGGGGTAACTCGGATGAGATTTGATTGATCACTCCTTCTGTGAACTTTTCTGAGCATTTACTGTATATCACTTAAGCACCTGAGTAGCTACATAAAATAGTATAAAGTAAAATTACACACAGGTTTCCACGGTCTGCTGGTTGCCCCTCTCCTGAGGCCTGCAGTGACAGTGGTGGTGGAAAAGGATGCTGAGGATCTGAAATGGGACTCRCTTGCAGAACCCTCTTCTTAGGGATCTCTGAGTGGGAGATGTACAAAGAAGTAATCTCTCTCCCCATGACCTCTCCCATTCTATCAAGCACAGCAATTCCTGTGGAAACACTCTCTTTCTACTCTCTTCTCCCCCTAAAATAACTATTTTTGAGAGGGAGAGGTAGACAGAGTCCCATGTTCTCATTTCTTCTTTTGAGTAGAGTCATCAACCTTTAAGAGCTTTCCTACGTAGCCCTCAATATTCCTTTCCCTCAGATTTCATTAACTATGGAAATGGRACAGTTAGGCACAGGTGGGCTGGAAACACCTGTGGGAGAAAGGAAGATTGCAGGGGCTCTGTAGTTAGTGTGTGCAGAGGGCAGCAGTTACTCCTTGGAACCATGGTACTGGGTAGTTTGGTCTTCAAGGAGGTTTTCACTTCTGCTTGACTCAAAGCTAGCAATGGAGGACCCCTGACGGGCAGACACTATAGCAGGACATTTCAGAGGAGGACATTGGTCAACAGCAGCCATGTGGCTTTGCTGGCCAGAAATCCCTCAGAGAAGTAGTTCTGTTCCTAGGGCCAAAATCTGGACCAGGAGGGTCACTACCAAAGGGAAAGTTCGTACGTTGGTCTTTCATAACCAYGAAGCAACCATCCTGCAAACCAAGGCAGTCTTCCGATTTGCTTCTTTCTGCCTGTTGTATGGCAATGCAACATGTGTCTGGGCTAGCGATGGCTGGTAACCTCAGCACCTAATTCTGAGTGCCAAAACTCATTCTTAAGTTGCTGACGCATTGGGAACTCTCATTTCTGCGAAGTGAGTCCTGAATTCCTCCACTGTTTGTCTAGGAACCAACAAATCCTCCACTGAAGGAAATCTTTCAGCGTTCCCCAGCATCCATGGCCTTTTATTTCTAAGGAAAAGAAACATTCGGTTTAAAGATGTCATTTTTGCGTCTGACAACTGCCCCTCCCTTTCTTGACAGAAGCTAAAATACTTACAGTAAAGTTTTCTCTTTTTATGCTTCCTGAAGAGCTGGCACACACGTGCACTCAATGCAGTGACTGTCAATAATTTTGGAGCTAAATTTCTCGCTGACCTGCAGAGTGTGCATTCTGAGTATGACGGTCACCTCTAATTTGAGCAAGACTCCTCTGCAGCTAATGCCTCTGATCCCAGTTCTCTGTAGTTCATGAAGAGTAATTGGGGTCCAAGTAACCAGCTATTTTTGTTTTATGTTGTTTTGGTTTTGAACCCTGCTGCCTTTTTTTTTTTTTTTCTTTTAAGGATTATATTTTTAAACTTTCTCATAGCATCTGAAACTTGGGATTMTTTTCTAATTGTATATTGAATTCCAAACATGCAAATGTAGAATTTGATTCACTATTGACTTCTAAACACTTTTGTTTTTAATCAAAGGGAATGAGAAAAAACTGTTGATATGGATGTGTGCAAGTGAGCTCTTTCCACTAACATAATTAAGAGCTTTTTATTAAAGGTATCACATTTTTCAAAACTATATAATTCTAAAATCCCTGTATTCTCACTGCATAATATCTTCCAAGAACAATAATGAACATGCTTGGGGATAGAGTCTTGGCAGTAGTCCACACTGAGGCTATATCAAAAAGCAAGTAAGTTGCTAAGATCTTAATGATGAGAGACTTGTTAAATACACGTGGCTTAAGAGGAATATAGGAGCTGGAATAATCCAGTGTGTTCTTTCCAGATGTTCTTCAAAAATGCTGTTTGGGGCAGGGTAATCTTTCTAGAAGAGAAGTAAGAAAGTGAAGGTATTGGATCTACTCGTTTAGAATCAAATGGATTTGTGCAGGCCCAAAACACACATTAGGGGAGAGAAAGAGGAGTTGGCTGAGGGCTGCGCTACAGGGAATTGGCTTTGAATGAGAARATATAAAATGAAGAAAGCTATATGTATATATACATATATWTATTTATATACAYATAKTCTTTTTTGTGGGGCAGAGGAGGGATATYATCTTGGTGGYTCCRTGGCTATAAAAGTTGAGGTTCTGCTTCGTGGCAGCTTGTGAGCTGTGGCCGAGAGCAGCAGGCCTAGCAGGGGAATTCGCATGGTGCTCTCCATGCTCCAGGCTGGGATGAGTTGCCCTTAGCTACAGGAAAATACCATCAGCCTCTCTCTCCCCGTAGGATGATGCCCTGTAACTCAACCAGTTGCAAACATTTTAACTCTCCTACTTCTAAAGCTATCTGCCTTAATTGAATTGGAATGAATTTTGTTCCTATCTTTCTTGATCTGTGTGTAGCAGATAATGCTTTGGAGAGTTCCCAGGAAACGGTTTTATGTTCTTAATGCTGCAGCTTCTTTGGCCTGCTGATCATTTCCATTTATAAATCCAACAAGCGCTAACAAAAAGGGAAAAAAAAGCTTTTTCCAGAGGTAAATCCAGCTAAGGCTGAGGGTGACGTGGGAGAATGTTGAATTTAAGGGGCTTGTTTGCCTGAGCTGGCCGTCCAGTATGAGCCGCTGAGATGCCCTCATGCTGAGACAGCAGAGAAGGGGGTGATTTCCTGCCTCCCCTGGAGCAAAAGTGGTAAGGGCAGGAAGGGCTGTGTCGGTCACGCAGAATGATAAACTATAGCATCCTGCCTTGCACCAAATTGTTGCCCTTATATGTTTCTGTAGTGGATCAGCATCAGATCCCTATCACACGAGCATGATGGGCCTCCCAAAGCAACGGGAGGCTGATTTTACTGGATCACTGAAAAGAGCTCAGCAATAGGTTTTCTGTCCTCACTTGTGGTAAGGAAAAATGAAAATCACAGAAATTAAAGGGTAATACACGGACATCCATCACTATGACAGAGGTGATTTTTGAAGCTACTTCTCGGGCATGCAAAGATGACATCCCTATCTTTGCTTGGGTCAAGGGATTTTGTATCCAAAACCCCAGAGTTTTGTCGGGGGCAGTGGCAGTCCCATAGATGCAGTTGTGCCTGGGGATGCTCCTTTGCTACGGGAGCAAGAAGCACAGTGCCCTGTGCATTGCCATCAGGCAGCAGAAAGGTTTCTTCTCCCCCCACACAAGCACAGGAATGTTCCTCAGTCAGACATCATCTTTCTTTGTATAAAACCATTTTATAATCCTGAAACATGCTCTTTTCATACGCATACAAGAGTTTGATAGGGCGCAATATTTCTGTGAAAGTTCATTTTGCTTTTGTTTTTCTGCTATTGTTGTGCTTGTTTCAGAAACCTCTTTGTCATCATTTTCTCATTCTGTTTCCATTCAAACAAAGAGCAGCTTTATATGGGGAAAGAAAAGGTCAGAGGTTAGATAGAGCATGCCAAAGAAAATAAAAGGGTAGCACATATACAAATGTTTTCATCGTTCTGGCCTGATTTTGCAATCTGGGACTATGCTCAGCTTTCACTAACATCACATCCTAGGGCACACATCCCAATTCCAGTTGCTTTCAATAGAGGAAGGCAAGGGCAGCGAGTTCCTTGAGAYACTCAATCCTTTGCAGATGCTTTATAGACCGCAGTAACCACAGAAAGTCCAGATCCAGGCTYTGCACTAAGTTCTGCAGAGATCAGAGCAGAATTGTGACTGATTTCAACAGGAATTAGGTGAATTATCTGAAGAAGTATGGAATTCTTTTTAACTTAACAGGATGTTGCTGTAAAACCCCTTCCTGGGRCAGAATCTCACTCGTACACACTAAAAGCAGTGTCTGCTCTTGTGTACTTTACCCTTGATCTACTGGGGAACTTCCTGGATGTTCTGCACCATGTACCAGTATAATCTGTGGCCCTGGAGATAAACTGAAGAACTCTCCTTTCAAGGACCAATACTTTTCACAAGCACTAAAATTGGATATTTTTAAATAACATCTACGAACAAGGTCGAACACATTCAGTAGCTGCTTTGCCAGTGACCAGACAGCGTATGTCTGTGTTTAGGGGCTGAAAAAGACCTTTGGACAGATTCTGTAGAGGTTCCTTTATTTTATGGAAAAGGCAAGACGTGTTCTTCACAAAACTGGTATTTTGAGCCCTCTCATCTCTGGATGCTGAGGTTTTATGTTCTTTCATTTTTCAAGGCATGATTGCCTGTAGAGGTGCAGGATCACAGCAGGATGCTGAGAAATGCTTACTCCTTCCTTCAGACCCAGGGAAATTCCCTGTTCATGAGTTGACCCAGTAAGATCCTGTTTAGAAAGTTGCCAGATTAGTACATCTGAACCCCCCAAGCCTCCATGCACTCATTTTAAATCCTCCTTACAAGGAACTGTAGTATTAAATATAAGACTCGGAACAAACAACTTTCACACATGTTCCTAAGATGTGATATTATTGAAAGCTGGGTATAGTCTTCATTTGTATTAAAYCCATCCGAAGGCTTAGCATCCGGTCCTCATGAAATCCAATCTCAGAAAGTTCAGACGTCCTGTGAGTGGCACCGTGCATAATCACATGGCAAATTACTCGCCGTGCAAATGTATGCAAATGCCTTCCCACCAGTTAATCCAGGGCCACAAACGCGGTTGCAAGTGTGCCTTGCTGAACAAGGGATATAAGGGACTGGTAGCAGTCGTGCTTAGATTAACTGTACACGCCAGGCACAGTTTGTTTTTGGACTAATATTGTTCTGTGAGAGGCAAAAAAGAAAAAGAGAGTGGGTCAAGGAGCATCCATGATCCCTATTTTATTTATTTATTTTCCAAGGTCCCACACTTGCTGCTTCTTTCATTTGCTGGTATTTTTAGCGTGCTCAGGAATTATTTGGTAAGATATTCAAGATTTCTAGTGGGATTTCTTGATAATGGACAGATTCTTTCTCTTCATAATGATAGCTGAGCTTCTAGAGAGCAAAGAGACACTTTGTTCTTTGTTCTCAAGGAGACAAACTGTTATTTCTTTCCCCTGAAGAAGCTTCTAATATGATGGGTGAAATATCAGGAATAATTAGACCAAATGGTGATGTAAATCCCACTAGAAATAATGCATCCATTATTTCATTTTATGCCTATTGCTCTAGTTTCTGTCTGATTTAAGTCCATGTGAAGAAAGCTGTGGGTATTCCCTCTATAAGACCTGCAATAAATTTGTTCATTGAATATTTACTAGTCCTGAGYTGCTCCTTTTTGGTTGGACCATCATTACATAATTAAAAATACGAAGATAATTTAGCCGTTCCACRGGCTGGTATTGCATAATTTGTGGCAGGGAGGGGGAAGACAGTTGAAAGGTTAATGTATTTCACTGATTGAGCCCCTKGGGTTCATTTTCTGGACAGAAAAAGAAAAAAGAAGAAAAAGAAAAACTCTTTCAATTTTTGTTAAGAAACTCATCTAGTGAAAGGGGGAAAGCAGTTCTGGGGCAGCACCAGTGCAGCCGCCATCCTGCTGTGCCTGGGCAGCACCGTGTGGCCCTTCGGCTGGAAGGGTCCCCACCGTGAGCTGCATTTTGTACCTACTCTGCAGTAACTGTTTGCCCAAAGTCCAGGGTTTTGGGCCCAAGCTGAGCATCCCAAGGGGCAGCTTCCATGGACTGCTCCTGTTAACCTCGCTGGACACGCTGCTCTTTCTGCTGCACTTGGCTGCATGGAGGTGCAATTTGGCCRTTTCCTAATTTGTTTTCAATTGGTTAACATCAGCTTAATGAGCAGAAGGACCCCTGGTCATTCCCTTCATCCTGCCCTCCTGCAGCATCAAGGCTTCTCCAGCCTCAGGCCTCAGACATGAGACTTAATTTAAGTGTGCTTTGGGGAACAAGAAATTAAACCACGAGAAAAATTGTCATCATTTTCCCTAATTTGTACCCTTGAATCAAYCCTAGACACTTTCCCTGCAACATTCCTCTCTTGTGCCCAGGCTTGCACTTTGCTCCTACTATGATCTTGACTGTCAATCATCAAGCAAAGTGCTTTTTCTTTGTCAAATGCTAGAAAATAACATCTTTGTGCAATCCAATGCGTTTGTGCTAACAGCCCTAATTTGCACATTCAACAAAAAAACTCGTAGTTCCACAGTATTTTAAGAGATAGTAACACTTCATTCAGGGGTGGTACACACATGCTAGAAGAGATATTGATAATCTGAATTACTCAGGATGCTGGTTATTTCTTATTGCAGCTCGTGTGTGAAGTTGCTTGAGCTGAGATCTTTTTAGTGTAAGAGCASTAAGTCCCCCCCATTAGGTAAGTCAGCATGCCAGTGATATTGCTTGACRTAATTTAACATGCTTGATTTTAATGCCTGCATCAGAAGATTTTARTCCATTATTAGAAGAATTTTGTAAAACTTCCACAGTGCTGATGCCTCTGGCTGATATTTTTATTATTATGAAATCCTTGAAAGTCAACATTTATGGGCACAATGAGGCAGTAAAAMTATAAAATGGGAATAAAATCGGTTCCTTGGGTCGAAAAATTCTGAATACTGGAGAAAAGGTTAAGAAAATAAATCAAAAATATGATGTCTCGGTCTTCAAGCATCTCGAAGAATTATAAGAATGTCCCTTCATTGTTTTTTTTTCCACCCCCTATTAAATTTATTCCCTSTAAGACTTTAATAAGATGTTTTTAGCAGTGTTTGTCTGTCCCAAATTACCATCTGAGAGGAGCATTAGGAGTAATGTGGTTTTGGTTTGGGGAGCTGTGCTCCGGATCGGCTCCGGGACTGCACTGAGAAGGACTCGGAGCGAGGCAGGGCCGGGCGCTGCTCCCAGGGACTCCCTCTCTGCTCGTGTTGYTCTGCTATCAATACTCCTTATAGATCAAAATCACTCAAGGAAATAGGATAGAGAGCCTCTCACCCAAGTTAAAAAAAAAAAAAGCTTCATTTTGCTAAAATAATTGAAATGAATGAGGGAAAAAAAAAAAAAAAAAGCTTCATTTTGCTAAAATAATTGAAATGAATGAGGGAAATTATGTTTTCTTTTTTAAAATTTAAAAAAAAGAAAAGTGGTGAGTTATACAAAACGCTAACAGAGGAAATAAGAGAATATTTCTACACACTGTCAAAAGATAGTTTCACAATTTGTGCAAACATTTTGAAGCGGAATACCTGTCTGAAACCGAGCTGAGCTGTGCTGCATTTGTGGAAATAAACTGCCTTTGTTTTCTGCAGTCTAAGCTTTAGAAAAGGATTGCAGCTACCAGAATAAATTCTGCACTCTGCTTATCTATCTTTCCTTCAGATGTGATGGCCTGCTCAAAATAAGTGTTAAATTCAGCATATTCATAATCCTGAAGAAAAAAAGAAGAAAAGAAAAAGAAAAATTGGTTGTAACTAGCAGATAATGGTGACTTGGTTAATTAATGCAATAAATAGAGGCAATAGGCAAGATAAACCTGTGGTAAATTTTGATGCTGAACTGCATACAAAGAAACCAGATGCCTATATGCACATTATAGCACAAGTGATTTATTTTACATAGTGATTGATGTTAATTTTAGAAATTGCTAAGCAAGTGTGCTCGGGTGATTGAAGAAATGCTGGTTTCCAGTGGCTTCTCGGTGATCAGAATTTAGGACAAAAATGTGTTTTAAGATCCAACCAAAGCTATTTCCCTTTTTCTGCAGATACACGTTTAAAGTCTCAGCTCAGTAAGAGCAATATCTTTGCACAGCTGTGGAAAACCTTGTTTTTCAAGATGTCTTTAAAACTCTTTTTCTTAAACAGAGACAGTTTGGTTTCTTTTTTGTGTAGACACTGAAAACTATGAGACAGTCTAGCTACTGAGTTTTAAAATGAATGCAGAGAAAAAATAAAGCTTTGGCCCATATTTTAAATACAGTCTAAATGATGTCTAAAGAAATAGCTACTCCAGCTTTAAATAACGATTGCCAAATGGTAATCATATTGTTTAATTTTAAATTGTGTGCTAGATTTGCACCATCTGATGCTGCAAACATTAAGCACAAATACTTTTCCTATTATGAAAGAACAATTTTTAAAAAGAATAAAAGCACCTTTAAAAGTAAAGTAGATTTTTACTATTGTCATTGGGAATGGAGAATTTTTCCTATCTTCTTTTCTGAAAGTTATTGAGCTCTGGATTTCATTGCCAGCTGCTGCTGTGGTGAATATTCCCTAAATTTAGCCTTATGTTGTAGAGTACATTTATATAAACATTTCACTCGGATTCAAGCCAGAAAAACACCCTGGTCTTTTATGTCTTACACTTAAATGAACCATCCTTCTCTTTTGGAAAACTTCTAATAGGAGAAAAGCTTCATAAGGAAAGATCTTATTATAAATCTGTGAAAACAGCAATTAGGTAAGACAGCAACTTTACTTAAGAAGGGAAAACATTAGTTTAAAATAAATGAACCCCTCCAATAACCTAACAGGCAGCGGTGCTAATAGTGCTTGAAATAGTTTATAATCCGAAACGCAGATATTCATTATTCTACCCTTCCCTCCTGCTCATGGAGCTGTTGTTTATGGAGTGCCAAGGGCATTTCTGTCTCATTATCAAATACATAAATAGAAGAATATGCATTTAGTGTAGAATCTGTTTTATTGTCAGTCTTCCCTCCCCCCTACCCCGCAGACACTTAGGGTATTTCTTGAGGTTTTCTCCTCCCTGCTGCAGCCTGGATATTTCCAAGAAACCTTGTTTAAAGAAAAGAAAGAAAAGACTAAAAACAAATAACATCTCCAGCCAAGAGGGTGCGATTTCTAAAGCAAAAGCTTGAACACTTAAGACCTTTGTCTTGTTTTCCCCGGGAAGTATTTTAATTTACTTTAAAAGCTTTATTACTTAAAATACTTTTTTTTTTTTTTAAATGCTCTAGCGGGTGTCTTAGTGCTAAGTTTTCCTGCGTGTTTTTTTAGAAACTAAGATTCAGCTCCCATTTTATTTAGCGCAAAGGCTCCTATTGCAGGTCAGTGAAGCTGTGAGCACTTAAATTAGCCGGAGATTTGTCCCCACTGAATGGAGCTGTCCTGAGTCAGGCCCCAGAGTCTTCCCTTTTTTTTTTAAAAAGGCCAAACTATCACAGACACCATAAATGAAAGAGCAGCAGCATCTCTGGGAGCTTTGCCTGGGGAAGGAGCACGGAGCCGGGCTAAGACTCGGCTCTGCCAGAGCTGCCTGCAGTCCATGGGCACTTCTTATGTGTCCTTGGGGGACTCATGGGGAATCCGGCCCCAAATCTACCCTCTCAGAAATACACAGCCTGGTAAATAAATGTCTTAGGCTCGGGGAAAGAAAAATGTTGAAGAGCACTATTTGTCCGAGGAAAAAGTAGTGGGATCAGATGCTAAATTATTATCCTCCTGATATCTCATATATCGTATAATGAAGAACGTGGAAAAACATATGCCTATATATTTGTTAAGTTTAGAAAGTTAATGTCCCCTTGTTTTATCTAAAAAACAGGTTTTGTGAATATTGAATGCTGTAAACCCAGCACAAATCAAACGTGTGCTTTTATTGGGTTTCTTTTTTGGTGAAGAATAAGATTTTTTTGATCACTGCGATCATTTTAGTTTTAGAAAGTTAAAAACTCGTGAAAAATCGTTCCCTTTCTGGCAGGTCGTGTGTTTAATTGGCTCACCGTAGGAAGCAAACGGAGTCAAGAATGTTTTTCTTCATATCCTGAATGCCTAGTGTCCCTTCTTTGTGTAAGGAAAGATAAGGATGCTGTAACACTGCGTTTGGGGGTGGGGGAGAACGGAGCAGGCTATGGAAATAAAGACAAACGTGGAGGGAGCACATCAAAGTGAAGACAACCTATGGAAAATGTGCACTCCTGCTTTTAAAATAGATTTTTTTTTTTTTAAGATAGTTGTGTAGAAAGAAAACCACATCTCTGGCATASCAGTGTGCGAGCGAACGTGACAGCGTGCCAGAATCCTGCGCTTTTCAGCACCCCTCTCTGAAACCTTCCTCGTTTGCTTAGGTTTTGCACACATGCATAGASCTGGCTGCATGTTTGTTAATCTGTAACTGTTTAAATTGACTGCTTTTCCCTTAATTTTCACTCGATTTGCTCACTAAAAAGGGGGGAAGAAAGGAGAAAAATAAATAATAATAAAAAATGTGCATGGTTCAACTAGTGAGCCCAGAGCTGGGAGGTGTGAGCGTGGGCTGAGCGTTGCGCTGCCCTGCACTGCCACCTTCCGTCCCGCCGCCCGCCCGGTCCCAATCCCAATCCCAATCCCAGTCCTGGTCCCGGCCCGCAAGTGACCACACAGGAGCATGTGCCCAGGAAAGGTGCTGCTCCTTCCCRGCCTCTGCCCGCAATCCCACATCGCTGCAATGAATAAGGTGAAATTRAGCGCTATGAGGCTGGAACGGGGTTGAAATCTGGAAAATAAAACCCTTCGTGAGGTGCCGTGTTAAATCTGAGCGTTCGGGGCAGCCAGGGCTACGCGGAGCAGCGCGGTGTGCGGTGCAAGGACGGCCCGCGGTGCCGGGGACGCSGGTCAAGAGGTCTGCGCCAGCTCTCCGCTCTGTGACTCGGCTTCTGCGCTGACAGCCTCTCCACAAATCATTTGTTACCAGAATCCCCGTGTTAGATGAATCATGGTCTTAATTTATTTTTTTTTCCCCCTTCTTTCTGGAGGAATTCTTATTTGCTGAGGTTTTAAAATATTTGGCCTGCAGCTATTTATTCCCCTCAGACAGTGATAAAGAAAGTTGGATCACTGAGATTTATATATATATATATATATATATATTTATGTATATACACACACGTATACAAAAAAATAGTGTCAGTTTGTATCAGGTTGTTTCCTTTCACTATGTCTAAAATCAGGCCTGAAGGAAGGGCATCTCACACAATGGAAATTGGCACCACGCAGGTGACAACAAGGCGAGTGAAGGCTCCTCTTCCTCGCACAGATCGCAGCAAGCAGGATTGCAGCCGTGCTGGCAGCAAGGAGACATGCAAGCGATGAGATGCAAAGCCCCATAGGTGCGAGGCTGCAACAGCCTTGGTTTCTGGGCTTGGAGCAGAAATCCTGCAGCCTCGAGGACCGCAGGGTGGGCAGGACACAGGGCACCAGATCCTGAGCCCGCAGCAGCTGCAGAAACACCRGTGTAAAGTGAGGCTGAACGAGCCTCCCACATGGAGAAACCGCTCTGTTGCTTCAAGAAACGTTATTAAGCACTAATTTCACATTAAAGAGCTCATGCCTGGGCAGGCATTTCTCCTAGCACCACAGAATCACTAAAAAAAAGAAATAATTGAGAGATGACTCCCTTGCCTGTTAGATGTCTACAACCTTGCCTCCCCTACTACTGTTGGGAACCCAGGATCTCTTTAACACCCAATTAAATTAGTGTAATTGGGATAGAGTTGCAATTTCTTTGCCTCCAGCTGTGAGTCATAATCTGTTTAGCACCTGAGTGTTATTTCACTTTATTTTTAGTAGCTAACCTATAGTTTGGAAGGGGAGAAGGCAAACCTACCCATCAGTCAGGGTTTTTTTGTGGGTTTTTTTGGTGTGGGTTTTTGGTTTTTTTTGAAGGTGTAGATTACTTATCGTTAATTTAAACGTGGCATTTAAATAGCCATTCACAGRTGGTTTTAATGCTGTTATGAACTTCATTTTTGGACTATGTAAGGAATACATCTGAAAAAAGAAATGCCAACAGCCTTGAATGGTAGAATGTGCCAACAAGGCGTTCCCATTGATACCTCATGGAGAAAACTAGACCAAGAGGCGAGTTTTTTTCTGAGGAAGAAAAAGAACTTTTTTATATACTAAAAAAGTATAATAACAAAAAGGAGGAAAAAATGATCAAAACCTTGTCCTGTTCAGGCTACCAGTTCAGCCTAAAGTACATTTTGAAATGATGAATCAGCTGGAGAGAAAAACACATTCCAGATGTTTTCTGTGTTTGGTATTTACTTCATCATGCTTTATCCAGAGGGGTTATTCCAAAGAAATAAATGATTTACCAAGTGTGATCAGTGAGGGGAAAAAAAATATCGATTGTAGCATGCTCAAAAGAGAAAACTAGCACTGGGCAAGAAGCTTGGAATAAAATACCAGGCAGCCTAAAACTTGGCAGCTCGGCTCCTGGTTATAACTCAAACCAACCCATCCACCAGCCCTAGGAAACTCCTTCTGCATTGTGGCTGATGAAAACTGGGGACCAAATAATGGTGATGGAATGGAAAACTACGACCAGAACTTGAGCACCAGCACGTTTAGGGGAGGAAGAAGGAATCCCTGMCGTGGAATGGGAAAGGCAAGACTTGGGTCTCCTTGGCCATGGGTTTTAGAGAGCCTAGAGTGGCCAAACCAGGATCGTGTGGGAGAGATGGACTTGGTGTGAGGTTCCCCACTACGTCCCCAGCCTAGAGAGACTTCGATTGCAATGGCAAAATGTTCTCAGGATTCAGAGATGGATCATGAAGGTCACCAAGTGTTGTTGGGTAGAAGACAGGTCTCTTCTTGCCCCYACAATTTAACTGGGAATGACACAGCGCCTGCGCCCATCCTCATGGTCCATGTGAAGTMAATAGCAACACCTACTGCTTCAGGCAGCTTGTCCAAGGGCATATTTATGTTGCAAAGCAAGACTGAACGTTTTAGATAAAGAATCCCTCTTCGTCCTCTCCATCTCTCTGCAATCTCTGCGCTAGCCACAACCCAATTGTAAGTTTAGACTCAGGGTATTTTGGTGAAAGCTGGGAGGGTGGGGAAACAAAAATCCTGTTGCTAAATTGACTTCTCCAAAATATCTGCCAAAACAGCTCTTTAAAAAGGTATTTGCGTCTTTATTTGCTTCCTTTTTGTGCAGGATGTTTACTGTGGGCCGTCGATGTGGCTATGTCATGTTTCCCCCCATGTTTTCATTCAGTGCTGCTCCGTATTTGTGGCTTTCTCATTTGTGACAGTCTAGTAACTGGAGCCATTTGTACCTGAGCAAATAATATCAAATCTGAATACTTTATAAATATTTACAATATTTGGTGTGTCTCCCACTCACATCAAATGCAAAGTATAAAAAGCAAAAACAAACAGAAACAAACAGAACCCGTGTTACGTTATAATAAATATTTACTGTATGCACTATTGACTAAAGAGTCCCATACAGCTGTTTAGGAGGCATTGCTTCTGTCAGGCTGCTCTGTATTGAAAACCCTCCAAAGGAAGCCCTGTGAGGGTAAAAAGGTGCCTGTTGGGGAGTGATTGATGCCTGCGACGTGTTTMGTTTCTTGGCGAGGGGAGTTTCTCTCCCCGCGCATGTGGGCAGCGGGTTGGGCAGGGGCCGTGGCCGGTCGGGAGCAGCCGCAGGATGCGGCGGCGCGGCCGAGCGTGACCCTTCGGCCCCCTCGGGTTTYCGGCAGGTTCCGGTTGCGAGCGGCCGTGTCCCCCAGGCCTCCCCGCCGTGCCGAGCGCGSCGCCGCTCCCGGAGGGATGAAGTCACCCTGCACGGAGGGAGGGAGAACGGCGCGGTTCGGAGGCGCCGAGACGTGCTGAGGCGCGGGGGGAAGGACGTCCTCCGGACCGTGTGGTTCCCCTGGGTTTGGGGAATAGACCAAGCGAGCCCTGAGCACGCGGAGCCCGAGGCAAGCGAGTGGAGCCTTTGAACGGTGTCATCAGATCCTGCCCGGGGATGGAGCCTGGATTTGCACCTGCAAGCCCGGTGCCACAAGGGACCTCCTGAGCTCTCCGAGTCGCTCCGTGGAAAACCTCCCACCCCCTTCTCTTCATTCCCTTGGCCTTTGCAGTCCATTTTCYTCTCTTCTGGCTGTTCTCCCACACAGCAGATTTCGTTTTCTAACCTTGCACTTATTTGCTAAAGTACCTGACGCCCTAGTGCTTTCAAGCCTTTGACGTATCTCAAAACACTGCTGCAGCTTAAGACACTTTTACCCAAACTCCTCTCCCCCGAGTCACTAAGCCTGGGATGCAAGTTAGGAGATCTGGACTGAATTTGAGCTCAGCTGGTGCCCCAGCCATTAGAGAAGCTTCCTTCCACTTTGTCCTTTTTTAATGTCACATACAAATTGTTTTGTACTCTTTGGCACTCATCTRCTAAAGCTCACTTGCTTGCTTAACTTAAGGTTGCTCCCAAACTGATGCACTCATGAGCTGCTCCCCTGGGGTTTTCATACTCTGGAGTCCCAGCAGTGAGCTATTTGTTCACGATCAATTATTTTATATGAKGATGAGCTGGAGAAGGCGCTTCCCAAGCACCTGCCCCACACGGAGGAAAGGGTCAAGGCATGGCTAGCTGTGGAAATCCCTCCACTACTGAGTGCTAGAAGAGTCTGCCAAAGAACCCTGTCTGCCCTGTTGCTTGTGTGTCTTTTCAGAGCATCTGAGACTCTCCCTGTCAGAAATTATGCTACACCATTCGCATTGTGCAATTGATTCCTTTTATGTAAATATAAAAATTTAGGGTCTTAGCCTAGGCCATGATGCACTCAACTGCATATACATCTGAACATCTTCGTAGAGCAGCATTTGTCAGGACTATTCCTTTGCTCGCAACTTCAACCACCTCAAGTCAAATGAAATCCTATTCTTGCAGCGTGGGCTRTTACCAGGTATCCTATGTAGCATTGCATTGCGTTTCGCGTTTGAGTAAAAGAGCAGTGCTTTAGAAAAATAAATAGATTTGGTCTGAGTAAAACCTTGTAAAAACATCAAGATTTGGCTTGGCCTATTTGTAAAATAAACGGCAGATCCCCTGCCTGAGAACAACTTAAATCGTCAATATAGAAGTTAAAAAGCTCATTTCAATTGGAAATTCCAGCTAAATTGTTCCCAGTTAGCACCAGAAAGGAATGCTTTAGACTAAGACAAAACAGATGCAGCCTGTGAGGTTCCCATTGTATTAGCAGACTTCCCTTGCAGGGAGGTAGGTAGCTTTGCACAAAGGCCTCCATCAACTTGTAAACAGAGATAGAACCAGCCGCATATACGGTTTGATTCCTTCCTGGGATGCTTCCAAAACAGACATGGAAGGAAAAAGAAAAAAAAAACACCCCCCCAAGCAGCACTATCCAGGAGCAGATGAACCCAGCAGGCTTCAGAAACTAGAAACAAAAAGAAAACCCTCCCTGTAACCGTCTTGTGCCTTACAGGGCACAGCCTTGGGTGGCTGTTTCAAGCAGTGCACCCTGGTCTGCAAAATCGGAGGCAATTTTCGGCACACTGAGGTCCCTCCTCCATCACTTGAGCAGCAGAAAGAGGCCTGGGGCCAAGCAGCAAAAGGCCCCCCTGGGCATTTGCCCTTTGCAGAGGAAGTCCTGCCACCTGCCCAGCCACTGCCCTTCCTTGCAAGACCCCCAAGACCTCCTCATTAACCCTTCTGGTGGTGCCCAGGTCGCTGGGCCATGTAATGACACTCTTTTCCAGAGCATGTTGGGTCCTGGAGGAAACATCTGTTCATTAAACTCCCTCTCTTACATAAAGGGCTGGCTGGCTGGMTGGATGGATGGATGCAGCAGAATATAGGGAAAGGGAGGGGGGAAGGAGTTAAAGATYCTTTACAGCCTCTTCTTTCCCCAGCTCCATACTTGTCTCAGGGAGGGGAGTTGCCTACATGTGGCTTCGTTCCAGACTGACTGCCAATGAATTAATTCCTTGTGTACATGTTGGTGTGTCCTGGAGCACGCGTGCACTTTCCAAATCTCCTATCCCAGATCACGCAGTTTTGGGGGCAGCACTACGGGCAACACTGGTAATCCCATTTTGCMCCAGGCAAAATGTTTTTAATCTGGATTAAGCAATTTGGAATAAGTCTGTTTTTCCCTAGCAACTTGTACTTGTACTTGAAGCCTAGATGAAGTGGTCTCTTCTACACCAGGAGGAATATTTTCCTTGTCTTCTCTAGATTATTTCCTCAGTAACTAGAGCTTCGCTTGGTTAACACCCCTCCTATGCCCTGTGCACCCCTAGAGCCTTCMGGTGGCCCTGGGGTTGGTCAGGCAGCAGTGGGCTCTGCTCTGGGCCAGGGGCAGGTGGGGAGAGCAGCGAAAAGTAGTTCGGCTTCGTTTAGCAAGATGAATGTGCTCGCTTATGCAGAAGCAGCCAGGAGAGGAAAAAAGGTAATAGAAAAAACTCATACTCATTTTTATATATATATATATATATATATATATATGTTTAAATATCCAACCATGTAGGAATGATTCGCACAGACCTAGATAAATACTCATCTGTACTTGTGGGATGTATGTTTATTTAGGTATGGAATATGCATTTCATATGTGAGGGGTCTGTCACCTTCAGGGAAGTTCTATCTATCTATCTATCTATCTATCTATCTATCTATCTATCTATCTATCTATTTGAAAGGAAAAGAAAGACATGTAGAGCAGTTTGCTCCCCAGCTTCCCCAGGGCAGTAAAGTGAGTGCCCTGGGGGTGCTGGGTAGGAATATCCCCCGAAGTGACAATATGTGACACTGGGATGGATTCCCAGAGTGTGGATGGATGTGCAGGGATCGCTGCAGGACAGGGCATCACCCATATCTGCAAAGGTGGGAGGAGGCCAGGGCTGGGAGACTCGCTCCCAAGTAGGAGGACTGCAGTGCCAGTGAGTTTCTGAACCTTGAACTACGTCACTGCYAGCAGTATCTATTGTTAGAATTTTAAATGATTATTATGCCAAGGATTACAATCCTTGTAGTCTGCATGATTGCCCTAAGTTAGCCTAGTCTTCGCTAAAGGACTAAATATTCTCTGTATCGGTGCCCAGGCCTTGATGCTGCTGCTTGGGGCTCTCCTGCTGAGGGATGGAGGTCGGGTTTGGATTTCCAGAACAGCTCCTGCTTCCCAGGGCCAGTGGCCAGGACGAGGTGTGGGCCTGGCTCCTGTCTACACGTGCAGTCTCTGCAGAAGGGCTCCAAGGGCTCCCTTCTGAGCAGCTTCTCTGGGCTTGCGGCTGGGCATTTCCCATAGYCCATGCACTCACTATCTCTGACAGCAGGCACCAGTAAAAACAACAAAATAAACAGAAAATACAAATCCTGAATAGGATGTGTTGCATATGTTCTCTGATATACAGCACTGGAGGATTTGGAGTCCCATAAAATCCTGAAGACCCATGGAAAGAAAAGGTCCATTGTTTGAAAAACATCTCGGGACTTACTCCCTCCTGCTCCTTCACCCTATTGTTTTTGCAGAGGAAGTGATTCCAGAAGCCATAAAAAATGTGTTGTTTTTGTTAAATGGATTACTTCCCATCTTGTGGCACGAAAACTGGCTGACCCCACCAACAAGCAAAACATATTCRCAGTAATAGCAAATGACAGAGCTGGTCAGCGAGGACTGGATCAGGTCACAGCTGTTATAGTGAGGAGTGCTGGGGTCTGATCCATAGAAACCTCCTTCCGAGGTGAGATCCAGGGTTCCTTGGGGAAGGAAAGACTATTTAGGCAAATGTATACTCTGCATTTGTGCTCATTTCCTTTAGAAACAGTGTCTGGGACCCCCTTCTCAAAGCATGTGCTTTAAGGCTACTGTGCATCTCATGTGCTATTTCCAAAASGGGATAGTGCTCCCCTGTAACAAACTGGTCACTATGCGCTTTTGTTCTGTTGCTTTAAAACACACTGAGTAGAAAAAAAAATCAGTTTTAATGAGCCTTGTGGAATTATTTGAGCTGTAGAAAGGACAAGTAATAAAGCATTCATTTGCTTTACAAGCAGGAAATTAATTGCGCATGTGTGTGAGTAAATTCTTCTAGAGCAGTCTTGCTTGCAAAGTTTGCCTTTAGACCACATATGAGTTATGCGGTACTGTTGCAGCAGAGAAAAGCCAGAAAAACCCTATACCTGGAAAATCTCTTGGTAAACCCAGCATAGTGAATCACAAACACCATATATTCAACATATATACTTTTGAAGGAGTACAAYGTATACACTTTTGAAGGCATATATTTTGAAAGACATGCTTAAATACTTAATAAATCTGCAAAGCATCTTTTAATATGCTTAAAGCGATGTGCAGTTTTGCAAGATTCGGGGGTCCATAAACCTTAAAGTCTGTTTGAAATAAGATTTCCTTGTTAAAATTTCTTTTCTTCTTCCTTGTTAAGAAGATAAGAAGAGTTCGAAAGATTTCCTCGGACTGCCTTCTTCCTCCCTTCCCCATTCTTCTGCATGACTATTTTGTGCAAAGGAAGTGATTCCAGAAGGCACCAAAATGCTGCAGATACTGAATAACACGTAAGGGGCCAGTGGGCAGGACAGAGTGACAGTCTTATGGCTCTTGCAGTCGAGAAGATAGAGCATTTCCCTTGAGCCAGGGAGCAGTTTCAGCAGGGGAGCAGTTTTCAGAGGTTCTGCAAATATTTTCTCTWCTTTGCATACGTCCATTTTCTCAAAGCAACATTCACTGGCCTATTTTCCATTACATCAATAAGCCCATCTTTAATTAATTCAGGATTTAACTGCCGGAATTCCCGTGACTTAATTCTGCTACGGAGCTCTAACAACAAAAGGCCTCTGGCCTCGCAGTGCTAAACTGAAATACAGACCATGGTTTTGCAAGTGACCTCCTTGTTTTAAAGTCCCTCCTCCCAAGGAGCTCTTTTTACCACTCTGTGCACTTCCCGGCTTGGCATGTCACCCCTTGGTCCGTATGATACTCAAATCTATGGAAAACCAGAGCAGAGGTGTTRTGTGGACAGCATCCTTGCTCAGTTTGCAAGGCTGGGGAGTTCCCTTCCCGTCCTGCAAAGCATTGGGATGCTGAAAACATTCTCTCTGTGTTTCCATTGCCGGAGCAGAGCRGAGAGCAGAGTGAGCAGCTATGCTGCACATGTGTCTCTCCTGCTGAACAGCTCTTTTCTCTCGCTCTCTCTCTCCTATTTTCCACAGAACTGTATTTCCCAGCCCTTTTTCCCTTGAGACACCCAGCTGAGCTCCCCCTACAAGTGTTTCAATCCCCTGCTGTCAGCTTGAGCCCTGCTGATTATGTGGGTCGGAGAGAGCCTGCAAAAACTCAGTGTTGAGTGTCTCATTCCCTTTGCACCTTCCCTTTCCCTCCTTCCCATTTCCCACTGTGTCTTGCCCCTTTTGTCTCCATTTAAACCCAAACTGGCTCGCTTGGCGTCAWGCCATCACATCTCAGGGTGTTTGAGGCAAGTTTCTCCAAGGGTTTTGTTGCACGAACTGGCCTTGTTGCATTATTCCTTAAGGAAAAGAAATGGCAAAAAATAAAAAATTCCCAGTGTATTCTCTCCGCTTTGCTGTTGTCTCTCCTCCTCTCTTCCTCGTCTTCCTCTGCCGCTCTTCTGCTTTTCTCTTTCTCTTTTTGCTTTCATTCTTAGGCGGCTGCTGCTCTCCTTGGTCATGATCTCTAGCCAATGTAATCATTGACTTAATGCCCTTTTTAAAGTCTGCTTCCCTACACCTGATCTCCTTTGGCCCTTGGTCCTTAGTCTTGCCCTAGTGAAATTCCTAATGAACATTCATGGAGAGCATTCATGGCTCTTCTAACTCTAGTCTCCACCTTTCCAGACTGCCCAACCCTCTGTCACTGCCCATGTCCATGATGGTTTCTGCCCATAGTGAGGCATTCCTTCCCACTCCTCTCCAGGGCTCTTTTGGGCACTGTACTTGCTTGGAAACAGAAAGTGGGATTTTGTGTTTCCCAGCTTTCTGGGTCTGTGTCTTGGGCCACYTCAGCTCATATTTGCAGGAAGGAGCCTTTCCAACCTCTGAGCYATCCTTTGCCAAATTCTGAGCGTGGCTCATGGGAATGCTTACATACAAAGTCTGCTGTTTTTTAATAAGCTCATAGCTTGGCCCAACAGTAAGGGGGAGTAGAGTGGGTTAATCAAGATATTGAAAAAGGCATATCTCTAGCGCAGAAATCATCCATCCAAATACCAAAGCAATGAAGTGAAAAAGAATTTTTCAATAAAATCCTCGTAATATTTAACACAGGCAAAAATAATATGTTTTCCTGTAGATTCACCTTAAGAAAGAACCAGCCTGGCTTGGCAGAAATTTGAAACATACATACATATATATATATATATATATATATATATATTTCCTGAAGTAACTATTTTGTGTAGAGAGAAAAAAAAAAGGCTGTTAAAGATTTGATCTGTTAAGATTTGATCAAATAGATTATAAGCAACTGAACTGGGTCTTGTACAGGAAGGTGTCATGCAAGCTTAGCAATGACTTATCAGTTAGCTATGATACATGCRCACAGAGTTCAGCAGGTATCTCCGGTAAAGTTTTATGGCCGATCAAGTGTAGTTTCCTTGGGAAGTTCCCTCCGAAGTCCTGTGTAATTGCTATTGCTATTGCATAGAAAGAGCATCCCGCCTCGCAGCGCTGAGCAGCCAGCACGAACAATGGGCGCCGTGTTTGTCCCAGGGAGGCCGCGGCATCCGCAGGGGAGCCGCGCTTGCTCTACAATGTCCAACACGTTTTATGGGCTGCATTTTTCAAAGCACCACAGGCAGAAAAAAAGGGACATTATCTGCTAAATATTCTGGCGAGGGCATTTATAGATTTCTCAAGGGGGTTTCAGAAGTGCTGGGCTGAAAAGATGTTAACATTTCATTGTGCTGTTTGCTCTGCCTGTTTTTGCATGGCTAAAAGAGGGTCTAAGAAAATGGACTGTGTGTCAGAACCTGAGACAAGAAACAATGGTAGGAAACAATCTTAAATTTGTAGGAAAAAATCTTCCCTATGTTCTAATTTTGTCAAGATAGAGTTTGGCCAGTGGATCATAGGATTATGCCTGAGATTCAAGCCAAAAGATTTCCACCTCTGTTCTTCTGGATGATACCGGTGGGACTCTGGGGCTATGTCATGAGAACATGCTGCATGCAGCAGAAAAGTTTGTATCAAAC
Source organism: Eudromia elegans (assembly GCA_003342815.1). Classification (NCBI taxonomy): domain Eukaryota; kingdom Metazoa; phylum Chordata; class Aves; order Tinamiformes; family Tinamidae; genus Eudromia; species Eudromia elegans. Next base: position 4,715,957 of record PTEX01000030.1, read on the forward strand.
TCAGTGGATTTATGGAATATTTTAAAGAAGTCCTGGCAAAAGTTCAGTGGTTTATTCTCTCAGCTCTGCAAATGACATATTGCATCTTCGTTTAGACTTGGACTACGTAAGGGTAAGCCCTGCCAGTGCTCCTTCCATTGGGTGTCGGATGCTGCACTGTGCCATTTCAGCAGTGCAAACACTTTCCAGCTTGCCTGGTCCCGTATCAGCGTTGCTCCTCGCTGGCTCCCAGACGCAGGAGTGTATCGTCCACGTGCAGGCCCTAAGGGAAACACCATATAGAAAGGAGGAGCTGCAGAGAGGCTAAATTTTTCACCAGAAACCAAGATTTGCAACCTGCTTGCTGGAAACGTAGCCGTGGCGAGCATCAGGAAGCGGTTTACAGGGTAGCTCCCCAGCCTGCTCTAGTGGGAGTGCCTGGAGGATGAGCTTCCCCCTTCTCCAAGCCTGCTCGGTCTGCAGGTTCCCTTGCAGAGTGCGTAACTAATTAGGAACATTTTTTAGGAGCTCTGTGCTAGTGGGAGATCATCTAATCCCCTGCACTGCTGGCTGGTAGCTATCGCGGGACCCCTTTAATGTCATATGGACTTGCTCCTCTCCTGAACCTCTCCCCGCAACAAACACGCACATTTAATTAACCATAGAGCACTGTATGGTTTTGTTTAACCTAAGCTGGAGTAAAGAGATCTGAAAGTTTTGAAAAGGTGTTCCCCGATGAAACATTAGTGAAGAATATCTACAGATAACATAGCAAAAGGGACCAGGGCACAAAAGCTATAGGAAAAGTATGGAACAGAAATCAGGAGTCAGGTGCAAGAAAGATGGAGTCTTCTAAAGTCTCTTCTGTTCTATTTTCCTCTACACAAAATGGAAAATAATGATATAGAATTAATGGGATCATGTAGATCATGTAGAAAATACAGTGATGGGTGCGAGTACCATGTGATTATAACATTAACAGTAGATTCTGAAAAGGAATTTGCAAATAAGTAGGCACACATTTTCAATGTGATTTTTGCACCTGTCGTGTTTTCCATACTCAAGGGAAAAATATTTTCCTTAGAAGAGAGATAAAAACAAAACAGCTCTAAACTAGTACCAAAAAATCTGTACATGGACAATAATGAGTTACTCATTATAATGGAAGTAACCATAAGATTCTGGGAAGTCCAAGAAAGAATACAACATATTCAAAAGATACATAAGTAATAACTGCATTATTTTATATGTCCTATTATTTAAGTATGAATTTAATCATTGTTATGTGGTTGCATGGAAGTTGCACTTGAGCCACAGAGTGAACTGYAGCAGATAAAACCTTGAGTTAGGGAATATTTCATGCTGACTTTTATGGCCCTGTTCCATGAGCACTGCATGGAGTCTTACCACCAATGTGAGTGTAGCTGAAGTAGACTCCACAGGAGAAACACATATAAATTTACTCACTGTTCAGATCAGCCCAAAACATCTTGTTCCTCAAATATTTATTTTTGGAGTTTACCAAACAAGAAGCATTTCGTTCTCTGGAACCTTCAGGCATGGTGGAAATGGTCCAGCTGCTACTACACAGTCTGGCTGAGTTTGAACTGAATATTTCCTAATATTTCCTCACTTTTTGATAGTGGAGATGGAGACCTGTGAGGTGTTTGGTACCAGAGGGGCTCTACAGCCTCTGCAAGGAGCTGGAACCATGGGTGCCACTGCATGCCTGGGGTTATAGCTGTAGGTTGACTTTGCCAGGTCAACACAACCAAGAGGAGTTCCCAAACTAAAATTCAGCYCTTGAAAATGTGAAGGTTTTGCAAGACTATGGGAGCTCTCTTGACTTCAGAATAAGAAGTATGGAGCTTTATAAGAGCATCCAAACACCATGAGGCTTCCCTGTAACAAGCCTAGACACCAATATTGGAGTCTAAAATATTGCAGTTTGCGGATTTTATCCTGCTCACCTGCTGATGCTCTGAAACTTCTACTGTAAAGAGCAATGAAATGAGCCATTTCACTTAATTCTGCTTCCATGAAGGTAAAATAGGAATTGTTTCATCTTCAGCATTTCATTAAGTCTCATAAGAATTGCACAAAACTCCCTCTTGCTGCCTTTCCAAGGAGAAATCCWTCGCCTTTGTGTATTTACACTTGCAATGGATGCAGCCCTAAAAATGAGCTTGGATTTATTATTCATTATGTTTATAATGGCATGGATGTGTACAGAACTGAGCAATAGGGAGCTGCAAATCAGCCAAAGCTCTTCTCTTTCCTGTTCCTTCTCTCACTAACGTTTTCTACCTCACTGGGGAATTTAAAATCTTACAGAGGTCCTGACAAAGACACGGCAGACCAGAAAAACAAGAATTGAAGTTAGGTTCTGTGTTGTCTAGGCTATTGTCTTCTTTGAGAGAAATGCTGGAGTCAGAGATTTCAGAATTTAATTTACTGGATAATCTGTAGATTATACCAGATCCTTAACCTCCCCTTGGCCTCTGAACTTCCTCTTCTTTAGCCAAAATATTTAAGTAAATTTATTATTTTCTCTCAGAATGAAAATATATGAAATATCACTTTTTCCAATGTTATAGTACAATATTCTGGCTTATTACTGTATTAATAATTTGCTTAAAATTTTCACTTGTAATTCTGAAGGTGAAATAATGCTTGAAAAAAAATATTTTGAGAGAGATGCTTTATTTTTAAATGTAAACCCCAGATACGCTTAAACAGTTCCTCCTTCTTAGGGGCCAAGAACATGCCTTGACTATGGAGCAGGAGATATTTTATTTCAGCAATTCTTAAGTGGAGAAACACCCAATTGATTCAGTAGCAGAAGTGTGAAATCATTTACACAGGGAACAGCCAACTGAGGCCATAATGCCGCTGCTCCTGGAGTGTCCATGCCTGAAAACAAGCCCAGCTTGTCATTTATAATCATTTTCTATCCTCTCAATAGGCAAACAACGCATTTGTCAAAATCTTATGCTGATGCTTTCAGATTTAGTTCATTAGCTCTCATTGTGTCGGTGGGGATGGATCGCTTCGAACAAACACCAAACAGCCTCCTTATTTTATATTAATTGCATGTCAGCAGTACCCGAGAAAATGCGCTTTTTTCCTCTCATTTMATTTTATATTTTCAAGACATATTGTCTATTGCAGGGACTAGAGGCAAATCCTCCCTCTCAACTCCACTTAAGTGCTTTCACTGGGCTCCAGTGTATTTTCTGGGCTAAAAGACAGTTCCCACTTTCACTTCTACGCTCTAGCTTATTGCTGGAAAAGCCTGAGATTCTATGTTTCATGGGCTAATTTACCTTAGGCACAATCCATGCAGTCTCTCCTGGAAAGGAATAGTCCCTGGATTTCTTGGCTACCATCCTTCTCCCACAAAGGATTTTCTGTTGACTCAGAACTTGTCGACACCAGGAATTTACTGCTGAATTTAGCTGCAAAACTCTCGTGTTGATGCAGTTTTGCTGGTTCCTCCAGGTTCCCAGCAGCAGGCTAGCTGGTTTCAGAAACTGGGGTGCTGGCCCATTACTAGCCTGTGTGGTACTGACATAAATGGGGTTTTGCTGCAGTCTCAGGAGAAGTTCTGCCAGCAAACCCTAAAAAAATGCTTTCAGACCTAGACATGAGTGAGGAAGGAGATGGTGGCATTCATTGAACAGTAAGGAAAAGATACTGCATATTCTGATGACCTTTGATTTCTGCAGGTCCTGGCAAACTCCTGTCTCTGAACTGAGCTCATCTTGGAGGCCACAGATTGTGTCCTTAGCTCCATCTCTCATCATGGCTGGAGTTGTAACTGCAGGTGATGTGCAGTGAGTTCCTACTGCCATGCAGAAGAAGGCTGTGGGCAGGATATCCTCTCAGCTAGGCTGGGATTATGGTAAAGTAATTTGCAAGGTAAGTCATCTGTGGAAATGTATTCTACCTCACTAGGCCTTAAAAAAAAGGGAAGGAAGGAACAAAGAAAGAAAGAGAATAATAAAAAAAAATTCACTCTAGTGATAGATAGCTTGAGGTYTCTGAAGCTAACATGTTTAACAAGGGCTATTAAAAAAATCACTTGGCATATCAACTACCATATTTCTCATGCATGCACCGCTAAAGGCAATATTAGCTTTTGTGACATGTTGTTGTAACAAAGTGCCTTTCCAGATGTATCATCTCTTCTGCACACTCAGTAGGGAGGATGAGTGTTTTTTAAAAGGTCTATCTAGAGGCCTTGGATCTGGCTGCAGGGGACCTCCAGTCAGAACATGCAGCCCTCTTTGGTCTCCATAGACAGGTAGCATCTTCCAGAGGCAGTTCCAAATTACTTCCAAGTAATTTAGCAAAGACAAGACTGTGGATTTTTACAGAGGTGACTATGCTGGGTGCTTACTAAGGAATTGCTGAGGATTAAATTCTAAAGAATTTAGAAACCTGGAGTGTATATGAGTAGCTGGAACAACCACTTCTACATTACCTTGACTTCCATTGCTCAGTAATGAAATTCTAGAAGGCATCATAAACATAGGAAGTAATGGAAAAACTTTAAGTGAGGAAAAAAAAATCATTGTTAGATGGGTCACACCTTTACTATAGCTAAAGAGTGTAACTGAAACTGCTCCTCTAAGATAGCTGCAAGCAGTCAATTGTGGGACTAACTAGCTGTAATAGCAGAAATCCAGCCAAAACACAGTTATTTGGGTGCTGCACTGGTATTTGAGATAGGTGGCTAAAACTTTCCTGATAACTATTTAGTGAACACAAATGTGTTTTTGTGGAACAACAGAGAGATGGAAAGAAATCTAGCAGCACTAAMAGCTTTGCCTACTGATGACATTGACAGAGAAAGCTTTTAGGCCAAATGCTGATGAAAATGGCTTGAWCTATGAACAAGAGAACTGCCCTCATTGTGTTTAGGTTACTGTTAAATGTTCCATAAAAAATTGTCATTCTTCCTCCTCTCAAAGGAAACATTACAGGGAATTTTCCTTGGTCATTCTGATCAAAAAGCAATAAAAAGCTCATGCTGATGATAAGAAGTATAGATATTTCTCCAAATAACACCTACAACATATTTTTTTTTATCCAGGATGGCATATCCTACCTCTGATGATGCAATTCTTGACTGAGCCAAGATTCCTTGGGCTTTCAGTGATCTTCTTGTTAAAATTTTTAGACTCTGTGGGAATTTTACTTGGGAAGAGATTTCACTGTCAATTCTTGGAAGTAAGAGGAAACCCCACAGATCCTATTTCATAATTTGTGTTTCATATTGTTACATTAAACCTGAGAAAAATCTCTCCTATAGCCCATTTCATATACACATAGGATCCTCATASTACAGTTTGAGAAGATTTATGATTACACAAAAAAATACATTTTCGTAGTGGAAATGAGCTAAGGCAATAAACAAATAATAAAAAAAAAAAAAAAGCTTTCATTAGAGAAGGTTAGATCTAGCAGGAAATTTGGGAAATATTGATTTAATCTACTATTCTGATGGGATTTTGCCAAATCTTGGTGGGGGTAAAATTCATGCTGTTTTAATTCACTGTTCAAAAATACACATGCAGTAGCAGAGCAATTATTCCATCCARCCAAGAGTCAGGTTTAGTTGAAAGAACTCTTCAGAGTTCTTACTTTGGCCAGCAAACTGCTGAAAATGTCATAAGCTTATCAGAAATTGGAGCTAAGGGGACACATGGTTCTTAAAACTACATTCTTTTGCCTGAAGTCTTTCAAAAACAGGCTTTTATTTTGAGATTTCATCTCCTTCCTGCTKGAGACTAGACCAGCAAGATGACAGAGGAACAGTTTGTTTGGGCTGTAGCCTTGTTTCAGATCTTCACAGAGRTGCTCCAAATATTGCATTGGCTCATGCAATATGTGTCTGAATGTGTGTGCTACAGATCCTGTAGCRATTGGATGGTTTAAGATGATATGGATTCTATCAAAACATGGAGGAAAAAAAGTGCTGAGGGAAAATAAAGTGGTTGCGGTGTTCAGGCACGGAGAACCACAAACTCCTGGTCTTGGTATCATGTCATTTATTCACCATCTTGCTGCAATTTTCCTCCTGCAGTCTGAAGTCTTCACATTCCCAAAAAGGAAGTCATGAGCTGCTCAAAAGGAAACATTTAAAATGAATGGGAGAGGTCACTACCTCTGACCTCATTGATTGGAAGTGTCCAAAGATTCATGACTGAAGCAAAACAGTATTTTTCGTGCAGAAATTTTTATATAGTTTGTGGTCAGAAACTAGCAGTGTTAATTAGGGGATTCATGTCAAGCTGAATGACAGTCTCAGAGATGGCTGGAAAGTGTTAAGTTTTGGCAATAGGGAATACAGAAAACTTTGTAATATGAAAGAAGGAAAATGAAATCCCCCTGCTCTTTTTCCTCGCATTTTCCACCAGCTAAAGAGTTTGTAGACATTTATGAGGAAAGCAGGGAAGATGTTTTAATGTCTCTCTTTTCCATGTCCAGCTGAACATTCCAGCGGATCAGATTTGTACAGGAGGAACAACAGATTGATTGCCTTCTACATTGGATTGAAGGTTGTTATTTGCCTGCTTCAGAATGAAGGAAATCATTCAGAGATATTCTAGAAGGATTTGTTGTTATTGTCTTCTCTAGTCCTCGTTGATCTAGTTCCCACTTGGAATAGAACATATATACTGGAAAATCACCTGATTTTTGTTTAGAAATCATAAGTCACAAATATCAAGTAGAAACTTTGCCGTGTTTTCCCAGCAGTCATGGTTTAGAGTTTGCACCTGGCTTTAATCTGAAGACATCTAACCATGTGTGTTTGTTAYGTGCTCTTGCAGATCCTCCTAGCAATCTCAAGTTCACCTGCAAGAGCAGAGAGGAAGACAAGTGCTTAAAAATAAAGAAGTTACCTTCGTGTTTTGGTGTGTTTAAATTAGCAAATCAGCCTGGACATGCCATTGCAGTCATGTCCCCCTTCTCCCYCCCTTTTTAAACCCAGTCCCCACATTCCTACAGTTATCCAAACAACGGCCCATTATATAGTGAATACTCAATGGTCCTTATGAGAGCTAGAAGAAAGCCTCATCTTTTCTAAGACTTGTAAGAATTTATCATCACTGTCATCCTTAAATTTACTCTTCTATTGGAATTTCCTCCTTGTTTGACAACTGCTTTTTCCTTCCATCTATCACAATTTAGGGTGACTAATCAAGTTAGTCACAAACCTTCAGAAACATACCCTCCAGGGCACTTTATTTTTGCTTGGGGAGGAAAGCATTTCAATTTATAACATTTAACACAAGCCTCTGTGCAGTAGCTATGGGGGTTTTTCTTTGCTTCGGATTTGCATATGCTGATTATCAAACCATCAGTTCACTTCCCCCGTTCCACAAATASCTGAGGTTTAAAAGTAGAATGATCTAGCAATTGGAGGAGGAGAATGCAATTCAGCTGCTCTGCTTCTCCACTCCACTAACACATCACTGCCTGACCTGCAGCGCTATGAAGGGGATGTAAGAGACTAGACATTAATACCTACTAATTAATTGGTCTGGAAGAAACAATTATAATCAAGTTTGTTAAAAAAGCAGTGGCAGTTTCACAGCCACCGTTCAGTGACAGGAAGCAATGAAATTATAATGAGCAGTATTCATTTCACTTCTGAAACATATTCATTCATTTCTGAAACATCACAAACTTAGGCCTGGGAGGCTCAATACCTGGGAATACAGGAGTTGCAGAAAATTGGAATGGCAGGAATCCCTGACCGAGTTCCTTGCAAATGTTTATCTAATCCAGGGATTTTCAAGAGCATCCCACAAAATCTCATATTTGTGTGGAGCACTTCTAAGGATCTCTAAGAGAGATCTAAACTACCATAATCCCCTCACCAATGGGCTAATTCAGCTGTATGTGAAATTCTGCGAGGAGGTGTTAAGAATTCATAAACCGGAAAAGGCTGAAAATTACTCATTCAAATTATGTGTAAGGACTACCAATCCAAATTATGTGTAAGGACTACTGTGAACTCCTAAGATAATGCATTCCTGTTCTTTGCTGTTCTAAGAGCCAGAATATCTCTCCTAATGTCAAACCTTCACTTGTTTCTCTTGAAGTTCAGTATTTTTTGTTCTGTCCTTGGTGGCTACAAGAAATAGCTTATCCCTTTTCTCTTTCCAGTTATCTTTTACATATACAAAAAGGGAGTATCAAGAAATTGTTCTGCAAATACAATTGTTGTAAGATGAAAAGAGAAAGGTAGCACCAGATGATTCCAAGGAGGTGAAGTGTTTAAAGCCTTTTTTTTTTTGGTATCAGTCTTCATTTAAAAGATCAGTTGAGCGCAGGAGGCTAACAGGATTGGAAAATGAATTGAAAAAAGAACAAGAGTTCAACCCAGAATAAGGAAAGGACGTGTTAGAAAATTAGATAAGTTTCGTGTTTTATAATTGGCTGAACTTGATGAACTTCATTCTAGAATATTGTGAACTGAAATGATCTCACATACTCTGAGAAGCTCTCTCTGAGAAGCTGAGAAAAGATAAGCAAGGTATTGATAAAGATATGCAAGTGATTGAGCTATTGCTGGGTTTGTCTCAAGGAAGAGGGACCTCCAGAGTTCCCCCTTAGCCCTATTTTTCTGTGGTTCTTTGTATCCTTTACGCCTCCCTGTCTCTGGACTCAATGAAGCTCATTCTTTCTGCCTGTCTTAATATCTCCTGTTCCCCAGTCTTCTGATCAATCGTATTAATCTCTCCTAAATGCCTTTCAATTGCGCCACTTTTTCTTTTTTTTTTTTTTTTTCTGCAATGTGATAAAATTACCAAGTAGATGTTTTCTAAACCCCAGGACAAAGAGAAGGGACACAGGCATTTGCTCTACAAAACTATCAAAAAGCAGCTGGGTTTATCAGCAAACATTGAACGCATCTTTAGAGAAAATTCAGCCACATCCTAAAAATTAATAAAATGTGAATTTTTCTGTCCTTAGGGTCTCCTTGTTAGTTCACAGAGAGATGCTCCTGCATTTACTCTGACCAGATCAGTAAGAGATGGTTGAATATTGAAGAATTTTTTGAGATCTCCCATTCCCAGAAATTTTGTATTTTGAGAAAGTGTCAGCATTCCTCCATGCCCCASTTCCCTGCTTCTTTTATTTTTCAGCCTAATTGAATGGAATCCCATTAACAATAAATTAAAAAAAAATAAAGACTGCATGAATTACTATATTCTTCTCATGGTACAATAATGGAGAAAGGTCCCCATGTTAGGCGAGTGGAATGCATGTCACTGTTTCAATACTTAAGAATCAAAAGTGATTCACTGCGCAGAGCAAAATAGCAGCTGTGTTCAGATCTCAGCCTTTCACTGGAGGGAAAGAATAGTTTTCACTCATAAAAACGAGTATGTGTCTTTATTCTGTCATGGGATAATGATGCACCTTGGGCCTGATCCAAAGCTGTTYGAAATCAAGAGAAAGACTCATGTGAGACTCTCTGCACCCTAAAGAGAAGAGTTTTTCAGACCAGGAGGAGCTTCCCCTTGCTCTTCCTTTTCTCCTGTCTGGAATCCCAGACTCGTATGCCTCAGAGATGAGGATTGCCAGCAAATAAAATCCTCAAGGTTAGCAAAGTTACATTTAAAGGCCTCTCACCCATCCAGGATCCAAATCTGGAGGTGCTCACAAGCACAGGTGTGGACTAGATGGCCAAGGCACAGCTGTCAGCAAGGCGCTTCTGTTGAGCATCTCCAACAGCTCATAGCCTGGGCAGCAGCTCTGCGGCGGCTCCTTATACGTGACTGTGAAGGAGAATGAAGGATGCTCAGTTCTGCTGCCCTTGCTACAAGGGCAATGGCCTCCAGCGAAGGGATGAGGCTAGCCGGGAGGAGTAGGAACATCTTCATCAGCGCTTCCTAAGTTGGTCAGAGTTGGTCTGTGCCTGTGAAGGGACGTGACTACCATACTGCCTGGCCAGCAAAAATCCATCCTTGTCACGGTGGCTTTAGGTTAACTATGAGATATTCATCTACAGGAGTCCATCCTCTGGAAGGCCCAGGGATGGGGTGGCACCACAGGGAGTCACATGCGCTTGCCAATCCATCAGAAGAGCAATATCTTCTCTTGGTGGGTCAAGATTTAGTCACCAGAGTGAACCTAACCTTGAAGAACATAGTAGTGTATGCAGGAGCAGTGGAGAGAGCACAAATGCTGCTTTTGATGGCAGTCTAACTTGAAATGATTTAAAATCCATTCTAAAATTTCACTTAGATCTCGAGTTAAAATTAACCACCTGAATTGCTCTGAAAGCTCAAATGATTACATCAGAAAACTGTCTTCTTTATTACTACAGAACTAGTAGGGTCAGCAGCTGTGACAAGCGCTCACTTGTAGCACACTGAAGCAAAATGATCTGCTTGTCTAAGTGAGGAAGAAAAAATTACTCCTTAGATCATTTAAAGAAAAGAGACTGGAGACTGGTTTCATTCTTTTCTGTGAAGAAAAAAAAAAAATCCTGTTCCACCAAAACTCTTTGAAGGTTTGTAGAAGCACTTCCAACTGCAGTCCAATGTGGTGTGGAAGAGGAAGATCTCCACAAAGCTTTTGAGCAGTAGCCCTGTGGTTGCATTTCAACACACTCTTGGCTGTGTCTCGCTCTTTTTTTTTTTTTTCTTCCTTCAACTATTCTTGGGCAGGAAAGTCAAAGAAAAGAAAAAAAAAAAAAAAAAAAAGAAACTTTAACAGCAGTCTTCCCTCCCACAACTCCACAGAGATCCAACTCACCAGATAAAGAACAGTCCTGGAAGGCGTCTACACTCTTGTTCTGCCAGAAGCATTTGAAAAAACATTTGGGCTCCTGCAGAACAGGGTCCCTTTTCTGAATGGGTTTCTGCACAGTGAAAAGACAATTAACGTTCTTCTCTCGGCCTCTTCTCCACATAGCAGTGATTTATAAAAGCGGAGAAATAGAGGAAAGGATCAAATCCAAAAGGGAGTCTTAAATATTTCACTTTCCTGTTGGCTGGGAAAATCCAGCACAACACCTCTCAACATCCAGGTAGTTACTTATGGCTCTCTCTTGTTAGCTGGGTTTTGGATTAAATATGTGTTACAAGATTCAAGAGAAGAGAGGGGTGAAAWTAGAGGGAAATCTGGTCTGGACGCAGCCTGAAATAAATAGCAAGACAAGAGGACGATCTTATATCCATAACATAATGTCAGGTTTGCCCCAGTCTCTTTTCAACTGATGGGTACCACACATTTCCCTGGCTGCTGGGGTCCTGAAACAGAAGATACCAAAAGAAGTTCAGTGTTAGTGCTACTCTTCCTCTTCTAGACCACAYGGCAAGGTATGCCGGGGCCATACACACAGCGGGCACTGAGCTGAGCTCTGGGTTGTCCTCCACACACACAAACATTCATGTCCTCCTCAGTTATGGTCTCCTAGGTCAGGATGTGTTTGAGCACCTGAAGAGACAGTGTGTGCTTKCTGCTCAGTCGCTGCTCAATAACTGAAGCGAAGAGAAATTATTCTGGATATTAGGAGTCTGGGCATCCTCACCACACACAGCACCASTGCAGCTGGTTGCTACCTCATACTTGAGGCAAATAACACACAGGCCGGTGGAGAGCACTCCATGGGACCAGCCAGAATAGCTTATTGTGTCTCCCCTCTCTGTTTGCCCTGGAGGGAAAGACCTCCCATTTCACGGTGATCACCCCAATTCCTTTTGCAGTTATTACCCTTTGAATGGATAATTCATCCGATATTTGCAGAACTGAAGCCATGTTCTGGCATTGCACAGAGCTGTTCCAAAACAACAGGATTATCACTTCTGTGTTGCATGAGGTGTCAGGTGCCTTTAAAATTGTCCCATTATTGYCCATTGTTTGTACCTGTCTGCAGAGGAAGGAGGGATGAAGATGYAGCACAGAGTTATTTTCTGCCCTTGAGATGTTGCACATTCCCACTGAAGACTTGGGCAAATGTTCCTGCAAGCTCTAGGCAGTGAGAAAAAGGCTAYGCCTCCTCTTTGCTTTATGCAACAATATTCTATCATTTCGCTTGAGCTAGACTTTTCATTATTGGTAGCTATTGGATAGAGATGCTGAAGTACTAAGAAGGGCTAAAATATACGATCTTGCTACCAGCGTGCATTTGTTTTGTTGCTATAGGGCTGAGCAAAGGAAGCTACTTCATTGCTTTAATAATTTGGCAAAAAAAAAGGAAAAATTACTCTAAGCACATCTTGTTTCTCCTCCTGCTTTTGCATCAAACTTGTTGTCTAATCCTCAGAGCATACACACAAATATAAATGTAAACACATATATTCGCACATATATTTGAAGGTTGATTCAGTGTTGCATGCTGAAGAAAAAAACGTGTTCCTTATGATCATCCTAAATTCATCCTTTGTTTGTTTGTATGTATAAATGTATTTAAGCCTAGCAGGAGTTTGAATAATATTTGAGAAAATTCCTGAATAAAAGTGATGGTTCTGATCATTCCTGTTTCTGAACATGGAAACTGCCCATAGGTTAGTGAATGATACTGTCAACATCTTGTCWGACACTGAATAGGCAAAAACAAGTCCTGAAGCATTTGTAATTCAGAGATGCTGGAAGGAAGTTTCACCGTGCTTTACTCTCAGCCACACCAGGGTTGAGCAGAGTGAGTGTATGGGCCAGGTCCATGGGACTTGCACCTATGCAGTCCCAGGGGATTGCTCTGCAAGCTCCCATGCCCAGCACCCCATCATTMTTGCTTCCCTCACATGATTAGAAGTGTGTCAGACGTACGGAMAAACTCCCATCATTTCATTAGCTACACGCGGCCAGGACACGTGCAGGGGCTGCTTCTCTCACCCTATGATGACCAGGCACAGGTTGTCCCTTGAGTGGGACAGCTCAGTTTGGTGACTCGGCTGGCCAAGGGTTGGACCTTGCAGGTAGCGAGTGCTTCCATGAGAATCTGTGTGGTTCACTCTTCCTGAAGGTTYAGTCACTGTGGTCGCTGTTCATCTAGGTGTATTTGAACCCAGTTCTTCATCTAAAATCTAGAATTAATCATGTCTTTACTATTTAATGCCAGTAAGAGATTTTTGGCAACAGTTTGATCATATCATACAACTTAAAATATATGTGTGTGTGTGCGCACGCATGTGAATATGTTTTAATTGGCAGCTTAAAGTTTTTTCTTTTTTCATTGAGTAAAAAGATAACAAGTTTTTTTTGTTTGTTTGTTTGTTTTTACTTGAAGGGGAAATTTCCCACTCACTTTTTTGCTTTAATAGTATTGGGAATATCTTATTTTTCTAGGTCATTTGAAAGGAATCTTAATCACATTTATTTATGATGGTCATTCTTTAATAGAAACCCTTTCTTCTAAACACATTAGGTATTTGAGTGAAATAGTCTAGTACAAACAAGCAAAAATCTATTAACTTGTTCGTGTCAGTTTGTCTGACTGAAAGCAAAACTCTCCTGCTTAAACAGGAGATGAGTATGGAGGTCCCACACTCCTCTAAGTCATTCCGGATTACTCTATACCAAGCCTTCTTTTCTTCCCATCCCTCCTCATCTTTCTCTTCCTGAGCTCTGATATCAACAAAGTTTTGGGAAGGGAGGATAAAGACAGATCCAGGCYCAATGGGGCTGGAGATATGATTCTGCTGGGCTGGACAGCAATCCTAGGGCTCTGCATTCAGCAAGGCTTCCATGTCCTTGCCTGGCTTGCAGTTTCTTGACCAGGTGAACTTCCCCAGCCCTTCTCAGATGGACCCACAACATCCACCTTCTGTTCTGTTTTAGATTGGTTCTTAATACTGCTATTATACTACGGGTCATGGATGGATGTTCACAGCTGCAAACGTTCAAATAATATTTTTCAGGTCTCCATGAGGAAACTGCCCTGTGCTAATTTCTTTGTCACTGTTCATTATGTTWGCAGGAAGGTCAGAAAACAAAAGCTGGCCTCCATTTAACGTTCATACCATGTGTGTCCAGCGCACGTGTGCGTGCGAGGCCATTTGCGCAGCGCAGACAGACAGAGCAGATTTTGGCTGGAATCACAAGGTTGTGAAACGCTCCATGCCTTGACCTGTAACACGCGCCTGTAAATTCCTCAGCTCTTATTATGTTTTCCAGGGGTCACGGTCTTTAACGGTTTATTTAGTGGAGGAGGAGGAAAGAAGCCTTTTGTRTTGCTGAGCAGTGTAGGACAGTTCCCCTCAGCCTGGCAGCTGGCGCTGACACRGGACTGTTCTTCAGGTGTTACTTTGATGGATGGTGCCCCTGACGCCCGCAGAGCAGCAGGGGTGGTGGCAGCTTCCACTTACCCGGCTTTGGTTGAAGAAGAACCTGTGGAGCCTGCCGGGGTGCGACCCGGCACTGCCTTTCTCTCGTTTTCATTGCATTTCAGCTTTGCTCCAGCCTAATTGCCTATGGCCATAGCCTGCTGGAGTGAGGTTTTGCTGTGATGCAGCACGTGCACCGCCGAACGCTCGCGGTGACAGCTCCGCATTAGTGTGAAATCCAGCAACAGATTAAGGGAGGCTGGAGTCCTGAGGCTCAAGACCTTTGGTTTCTCCAGAGGGGGGGAGGAGCAGATGCTGTTTTATTGTGCTGTAAARTGCCTTTGCCCGGCAAAGCAACCTGACACTGTTTGATCTCCGCGAGTCGCGGCGCCCCGCTTCGGCCTGGGATGCTCCTCCAGCCATTATTATTTTGGTAGGCAGGGACACCACGGTACTCCGATGGCTGCTTTGAGTCACGCTCCCAAAGGCGGTACCAGCTCCTCTGCAGCTGGCCGCAGGGCAGATGTGGACTCAGTGTTCCTGGTGCTAGTAGGAATCACACCCAGGGCTCCAAACATACCCTGTACCCAGGCCACTCAGACCCCTCCATCTGGGAGAGAGCTCAGGCCACAACGGGGTTTTATTCTGTGATACCACATTTAAGAGTAGATGAGGAGGGTTCAGATGCAGAGAAGACTCCAGTGTTTTCCAACACAAGCAGTTCACYTTGTTGTCTTGATAAATGTTGCCTCTTCTGACACCAATCTTGAGATTACAGGAGCTACAGCCGAGCCCAAAATGACTGCTGTCATTGCTACATAGACAGCAGGCTAGGCTATCAGCTGCCACTCGTTGTCTTATAACATCTGGGCTGTGAGGTATATGGTGTTTAACTCAGGTCCACATGCATGGGAGCAGATAGGAGCATATAGCGCACGTCGCTAGACATGACTCAACCCAGCTCACGCCGTACTCCTCACAGACTTGCTGTGTGTTGCTGAGGTCCCCATGAAGAGCAGCCACGCGATTTACTGCTGCAGGACAGGGATGCCAAGATCTTCAGCCATTTTTTCCTCCAGATTTTCACTATTTTTTTCATGTAGAAGGTAGTCTGGCTGCATTAGCTCGCTGGTCAGAGAGCTAAGGATGARCACGCTGCCTGTCGGGCTCTGACACTGCCTGGGCTCCCAGAGTTTGCCAACCTGGTTGAGCCAGCCAGCCTTAAGGGCTTAACAGAGAAGAATAGGAGGAAAAAAAGACACTATTTCCTCTGTGTGTGGCTATGCTGTGGAAAGAAAGGCAACACAAAACGCATATAAGTAGAATAGGCATGAAGGCAAACTATTAGACTCTTCGAAGCAGCAAAATATTGGTAAGATTAAGGTTTCATGTGGTTACATTTCAGGCAGAGAGGTTAAGGTAGAAAGAAAGTTTCTGCTGCAAGCATGTAGAAATTCTGCTCCATTCGCCTTTCTTTCTCTGTGTCTGTAACCACACGTCTTTCCACCTTTTTAATTTTAAAAAGCATGTGGGTTAAGCCTAGAATTTCCTGTGGCTAAGAGGAATGGGGTCTGATTGATCGTAATAAGGGACAGTCTAAATGAAGTGCTTGGACTTGCCTGGGGCGCTTCTATCTGCAGGTGCTGGGAGCCCTTGCCAATGAGAATGACTTTTTGGAACACAAGTGATTATTTACTGCTGAAGCAAGCCAAAGGCTATGCTTTTCCTTGCAGCTCACAGCCCTCGGCCTCCAACAGGAAATGTATTTAGTTTTCAAATCCCTCTCCAACCAAACAGAAATTCCAGCAAAATAGCAATAAACATTCGGAGAGCCTCCTTTTCTGTAGGAAAAACATGAGCTTGGGTTTAGAATGAAATATCCTGTGATCTATTCTCGGATAGGGATGGGGTCAGGCTGTTGTGTGTGGGAGTCAGTGCTGGGACCCGCACCCCCATTGCCACCCCATTTGGAAACTCGATTTATCGCCAGCACGATGCTTTCAAGCAACCACTGCAAAAGGGTTCGCCGTTTGATCCTCCTCTTCACAGTTTGTCATTGATTTCCCCCATCAAAATAGTTTGTGCAACAAATCCCAGCTGTATCTCTGGCACTTTCCTAGCCGGCAAATACAATCCAAATGTTAATTCTTCAAGCTCGGTGCCAAGATATGAATAATCTGCGTGAGGCAAAACAAGCAGGGTGGGGGGCAGGCAGGTGGGGTGGCAGGGCTCACGGGCAGGCAGACCCCACCAAAAGGACATCAAAGCTGCTTCTCTCAGAAGGCTCGGCCACATATGATTTGTTTTCTCTCCCTGCTAATGCAGTTAYGTGTCGAACCCGTGCTCCTCCGGGCAGCGCTGGGAGCGCTTCCCAGCTCAGTGTAGCCAACCCTATCCATCCACATTTGCCCTCTTTTTCCAATGGTTCAGCACTTGGGTCAAGGTCTCCACAGACAAACACATCAGGAGGTTTAATTCCACTTTGAAAGTGGTGAAAATTAGGTAATTTGGAAGCTACCCCTATTGTTTCTCTGGTAGCTGATGGGAGGATAGCTGTGCTTTTTCTGCTGAAATTGAATCCAACAGATTTCCTTTTAAAAACTTTACATCTTCTGCCTTTTTCTTCTGTGTTATCTAAAAAGTCAAGAACAGAAGTAGGTTTAGAGCCTAAAATCCCCTGAGTCCCAACCCAGCTACACTGCAGAACCATTATTGCACACGATACAGGATCTAACTCTGGCTATGCAGAAATCCACTCGGCAAAACCTGGCCAGACAGGACAGGCACCAGGGAATGTCACCCAGCCATGTTCCCTACGCTCCACTCACATGTTGCAATGTTACACAATTAGACAATTAGGCAAGTTTTATTTATTTATTTATTTWTTGGAAAGGATGGAAAGATGGGCTGAGCTGGAAAAATACACACGCACACCAAACCTGAATCCTAAATTTAATCTTAAATTTAAAAATAAATATCACAAATTTACAAACTAACTGTTTGTGAAAGAGCCTGGGGTACATGAGCGTGTGCAGAGCATGGATCAGAGCTGCTTTGGAGCAGACATACCCAGGCTCTGGCTCCAGAGAGAAGCAGGGGCTCCAGGCCACCTGAGCAACACTCAACACTCGGCATCACGTGGGCAGGARAAGGTGAGGAGGGCCTGGAGGAGAATTAACTAATAAATAAAAGCTAGGAAAAGTCACCAGTGAGCGGCTTGTGATGATAGGTTATGGAGTCGCATGCACTTGTAGTTAAGTCTGTCCAGGGTTAATCTAACTCAGGTACTGATGCAGGCATTTAGATAGCAGATAACTCATGCTGTCATTAACCTGTCAGCATTACAGCAGGAAGATTATATCTTCACAAGAACATATTGATCCAGAAAGGGACGTGTTAGACATGACCATACTTTTTCCATGCTGCCTTTTACCACCTGCTTTTCCCTTGATCAAAGATGCTAAACGTGTGTGGTCAGTGCAGAGAAAGTCATATTTTCCTTAGGCTGAATGGAGGTTTCTCTTTGTCCTCTTTCTGTTATGTTGGGTGCAATCTAAATAGCCAATTACTTATTGCTAATTGCTGTGTGTGTGTGTTCTCTTGCTGTGTGTGTGTTCTGAGCTATGGGGGGAGAGGACAACTCTGGACTGAAAGCTAAATATGTTGGTGTAGGACTTTGGTGGAGTGAGTAGGTCCAGCTCCCCAGATGAGGTCAAGGTTTCATGAAGTACTAGATCCAGAGCTGTTCTGTGTTGAAGTAGCTTCCCAGCTTTTGGATCAGAATTGACTTCTTCAGATATTTACARCTCAGAAAGAGCTGGCCAAAGTCTGCTAGCAAAAGCAATGTATTCCAGGGYTTGGCTTCCTTCACAACCCACTAAAATGATGGCTTAGAGCCTTCATATGGGGAGGTGTTGAACAACAGTATGTAGTGCACAGGGAAAGGACAAGGGTTACAGCCATAAATGTCATGATATTTGTATTATATTGAAATTATATTTGATTATATTGAAAAGGTAAAGCTAGGATCCTTGTGCTGGCAAAAAACCCCTAGGGAATATGGTATTTATAAGGGCAATAAAGTCCTCTTGATGGCAGAGCACATCCATTCTCCAGAGGGATAAGCTACTCATTCCGAGCCTAGGGTAGGTGGAAAAGAGACTCCCATACCACAGCACTCTGGTTTCCAACACTTCTGGCAATGGACTGACTCCTTCCAGTCAGGACCATGACGGCCCGTGAGAAATTCAGACAGTTAGTGGGCATAAAGCTGAGAGAGCGGGGCCTGATCAGCCTGAAGAAGAGAGGGCCGAGAGGGGATCTGATGGATGTATGTAAATACCTTAAGGRAGGAATRGCRTGGACCTTAACGATTCTGTGATAAAGACTGAAAGTGCAGAAGTCATAGGAAAGAACAACACTTAATAGCAGGATTTTTTTGTCTCATACTGATTGGCACCRGGATTTCTGATCATGGCAGTGTCTGTGAAAGGCTGGGGACTTCTGATATGAGCTCAGTGAAGCTCCTCAGCCCAGGGCGTTGAGGTGRGCACAGACATGCCTGTACTGGCATTGCACTGCATACAAAACTGTGTTTCTGGGAGATGTACTAAACAAACTTTGAAATGCAGCTAAGAATTGGAYCTGTACCCCTTATTCCCTAACTTTGGGGATGAGGACAACAAACTAGGAGAAYTGAATGTCACTTCTTATGCCAGGAAAAGGTAAACATTAGTGGGGCCACTCCACAGTGACTGTGCACAGGCTGCCGCATGCAGACCTGCTCCCAACAGGAGCTGGTCACGGAAAAGCGGAGGAAGTGGTTTTGCTTCCTTTTCCTGCAGTCATCCCAAAGCACTGCCCAAGATGTGAATAACATTAAGAAACTTCCTTCTTTCCTTTTCCTGTGTCTCTGCTCAGCAGAGCTTTGTGCTTCTAGGGTCTGACTGGAGATACCTGAGGAAGAACAAGAGGCTAAAAATCTCCCAAGAACTGTCAAACGTGGCATCCAAATATTGCCATTGTTTAGACAAATCCTTGTTCTAAGCCTCCTGATGTGAAATTGTTTTCAATGCTGCGGTGGGAACTGCAGTTCTTGATTATGACGCAGGTGAAGTTTCAACGCAAGCATGTGGCTGATCCTAAATCCTCTTCCATATGTTGGCAGTTGAAAGGTGGAAGGCTGGCGGACATCCGCGTATGTGTGCACATGCACACACATTGTTCAAGCACTTGTAAAAAATGCCTATGTTTTATTTGTTCAAACAGAATCAGAGCTAGATTAGGACCTCGAAGCAGACTACAAAGTGAAACTTCATCTCCCCTTAAACACAACCACAAATTAGGACTCGGCGTTAAGATCAGAGCAGAATACTTACTGACCTCTGTGTCTGCACATGACATGCTTTGAGCAAGCTCTTCCTCCCCAACCTCCAGGCTAAATCAGCCCTTTGCAAGGCRGTAAAAATCGTGGGTATTTCTTGTGCATGGGCCACACAATAATATACCACCAAAAAAAAAAAAAAAATCAAGAGAAGAAGAGAAACGAGTGCTCTTAACAAAAGCAGAATAATATGCTAAGGCAAAGCTTTCTGTGATCTGCTGTTTGAAAGCACACGGGCATTGAGTTGTCGTTACCAGCCTCCATCATTTGAGGGCACCCTAGTCTTTGATGTTGGCTGCAATTAGCTGTGGGAGTAGTGTAGCAGCCATCTCTCGTGATGGCAACTCTGTCTTTCATTGAAATACTCTCTTTCCTCCAACCCTCCAGGTCAATGCTGCTGGGACTTGCTTCTTTACTGATGGCTGGAGCACATGCTGGGCTCGCAGATCACCGGCCTTATTGGTGTGTTGGGGATTGGAGGTGAATTGCCTAAAGGAGGGATGCACTGGCATGCCAACACTGCTATTGATTAACGCTAATTATCATTTAATTTAACCTCCAATTAGTTTTAATCAATTGTCACATTCTCCCTGAGTATTACTGTGAACATGATGTACAGGAAGGAAGATAATTGTCTTGAGCTTTTCCTTACTTCCCAGATGGCTATTTTCTAGCCCTTTCTTTTTTGCTTTTAATAGAGCTGAGTGAATAATTTATTTGCCAAATATAGCTGATACTTCTTCTTCTGCTTCAGTATTGTCTGTAAACACAGTTTGAGAGTAATGTTTAGTCCAGATTTTTTTGTCACAGGATTACACTTCTTGATCTTGTACAATGGGTTACAGCTATTTGACCCTGGAAATTCAAGCTGGGCAGTTTCATTTTAATCAGGCATGTGKTAAGGTCGCATGGCCCCAGCTCCAGTGTTGCTGTCAGTCAGAACTCTGGGGATCCAGTTTTGCATGCATTTTCTAAAACTGTATCTTAAAAGAATGGTCACATTCATGATTCTGTCACCCAGAACATTTCCCTTCAGAGGGGGAAAGCAGACAGAAAGAGAAGTTAGATCCGTCCATCTGGTTGGGTTGGGTCCAGGTCTTGAATGCAAGCTTTAGCAATCACCAAGCACCAACTCAACCTCTTCTCCAAGGGAATGGTTCCTCTCTATTACAGGAACCAGCCATCTTAGCACTCTCCCATGTGGTCTTTCCACCAGAGAGACTGCTTTTCTCTGAATATCAGCAATGACAAACTGGCCTTTCAATGTTGTATTTGAATGGGCAGTCACAGAATAYATTCACAGGTTCTTGTCCAGGGCTATTAATAGCTCTGTCTGTCCAAGTGTATCACAAAAAGTATGAATTCATTAATCACCCCCACTGATTTTATGTACATCACCGATGAAACATCAGGCAGCATTCCCTGAAGGTCAATAAATTAGGGCAGTTATCCAAAATTACCTTCTGAGATCTCTCTGAAAGCTAAGGGAAAAGCGAGCAGAGCACAGTCCCATCTATTCTTCCTGAGGATCAAAAGCAACTCAACAATACCTCAGGGCATCAAAGACAGCTGATAGATCTAACAATAACATCTTGGAGCCCTGATATTCGTCTGTAACCTGGACTGCCCGCGCAGTGCAGTCTCTGTGCTGTACTTTGTCTGTACCCACACCGACACAGGTCAAGAAAGGCTGATACAGTCAGGTACGCAGGGAATTCTCGTCCCTTCACAACTTCCTCATTAACCATGCCCACACTTGAAGAACAGAAACAACACAGCCAGGTTGCCAGCAACCAGTAATAGCTTGTTTGGAGGCCTTTTCTGGGCCTTCCAGAGATACCAGGTATTTGCCAGCTCTCCTGATTTCAGTCCAACCAATCTCTTCTTCCAGCACTGCCTCCAGTTAACTGTAGTGCTGATCAAAAGTGATGGTCAATAGTGCAAGTTCAGTTCAGCCGGTGGGCAGGTCATGTTCCCACCACCAGTGCTGTCACTCCTCTTTGAGCCTCGGCTGTGGCCTGAAGAGAGACCGYGGTGGTGCAGAAAGGTAATTGTGCTCGTGGCCCTCACTGCATTTTTCTGACAAGACTCTCAACATGGGTGCCTGCTCTGAGAAGGGATTTCCTCCCCWCCCCTCCCAGCAGAAGATATAAAGAAMCTCATAGTTGGAGTACTGAGACCCTCCAGCACAATTTCTCAGMACTTATTTCTTAATCAGTAGGACTKAGGTGCCTCATAGGATGTGCATAGTTCATCACAGGACTACAACCCAGTTTACCCACTTTTTAGGTTTTTTTCTTTGAAAAAYAGAAAATCAGGTTATGCATATAGCTGAGCTCTTCCTTCTCCCAACCAACTCACTTTGTCCTCAATAGGTCAAGTTACATGGGCTCAGTTATTCCAAGCAGATAGTTAGAATTTGGTTCAACATTATTTCATTATAACCATTTAAGCTACAGGAGAACTTTAGTGAAAAATAAAACTATGGTAAAGCAAATCCATTGCTCTATAGAAATGAAAACTGACCCCGTGCTTGCCTTTGTGCATGGGCTGGATAACAAATCCATTGTAAGATTAAAATGAAAAGAAGAAGGAAAGCCAAAGCTTGTTCTGTTCATATAAACATGGGACTTTCGATTTACTTTTCACAGAGCTTTGACTGGGCAACAGAAGAAATGTGAGCTATCTCACAACGTTCCCTTGGCATAACATGGTGCTTTCAGTCTCATTATTATTGCATTATATGTAGCACATCTGTTACTGGTCAGAAGCCAAACTATTTAATTCTATTAGATACATCTATACAGCTAAGTGATAATCTACACCAGGTTTATGGAACAAGCACTTAATTCTTGGCAGGGAGCAGCTCAGGGCTTGATACAAGAGCAACAGAATATATGCAGTGCAGTTGTAGATCAGTGTCAGAAACTGGCCAGAAATCATTTCTGCATTCTTCAGCATGCAGGCATTCCAGTGTGGGAAACTATTCATTCAATTTATTGTTCTAACATCTGTAAGTTATTGGATGTGGGGGAGGGGAGATGGAGAAGAGGAAAATGCTCAGAGGGAAAAACGTTTACCTAACAAAATACTAACTCTTTCAGRGGGTTTCATGTCAGCACTCTGTAAATAATAGGAGCCTTTTAATGCACATGTGGTAGTATTTACTTTGTGGAGAAGTACGCAGAATCCCATCTTGTTCAGAAAGTTTTGTGCACGGACGGTGCTTGAACATGTAGTTTTTGCTGTGTTTTGTTTTTATCTGCCTTTTATCTGTGTAATGCAACTACCAAAACCAAAGCTATGCTGCATTGCTCGCGAGCCCCCACGGTGACGGCTGAACTTGAGGACTTTGGGCCGAGGGAATGAGCTCGGCTCCTCAGCTGGTGTGAAATGGCAGCGCTCCCTGGGAAGGGAATGCAGGAGCATTGCAGTCTGTCAGCCAGCAATTTGGATCCCAGTCCCAACCTGGATCCCCTTCCTGTAGCACTCTCTGCGAGACCGTTTCAGTCTTCACAAGAGAGAAGCCCCAAGCCCCGCATCCTTCCCAGAGAGCCACGTAAACATGATTATACCCCTCTTTTAGAGAGGAGGAGGAAGGGCACTGCAAGGTGATGACTTGCTTAGGGTTGCACAGGATGTCTGCGGCAGAGCTGGAACAGGGGCCAGCTCTCTGAACTGTCAGCAGCACCTCTACCTTTATCCAGCAGACCATCCTTCCTTCCGCTCTGCTGAAGGATCGAAACAATTCTAAAACAAAACTCAAAAAAAAAAAAAGGCTCCACCTGCAGAATTTTCTGACCTTCCACTGACTGGGCTTTTCTTTTCCTCTTCCCCCTCCGCCCCCTTTTTTTGGTCTCTCTGTGGAGGTAATTGGATATATTTCTGAAGGAAGTGATGTCAGGAGACCTGGGTGTTCCAAGCAGAGTTATTTCCATATGATCTGAACAGGTCCTTACATACTGTGACACATACGCTGCTGTAATTTAAACATATCTGGTTCTTTGGACTGAAGACCATTTATAAGGGTCTCCAGCTGCAGGGGAGTTCACTCACTTACAGCCGTTGGGGATCAGCAGCATCTTTAACTCTCTGTTGTCTCCACTGCTCTGTTCCTCACCAGCACCATCGGCTGAAATGCRCCTTCTCCTGAACCATTTAACCCTAATCTATTCCAAGCCTCACTGGAGTCAAGAAAAAACACTTAACTGATTGCAAAGGTCCTGTGTGTAAATGTGGCTTCAATCTGCTGAGTATTACAGACAGTGGACTGATAAATAAGAAGAAATCATCACAGGTGGTGGTACTGAGTTCTTATATGAAGGACTCAGTCCTTGCACCTAAATTTGTAAGTTGTACTCAGGAAGATGTAAATAYGTCTGCAAAAAGAGGGGAAAGGCAATAAGGCTGTGTTATACTTAGGCTGGGAGCTTTGAGAACAAGCACTGTCTTTCTACTGTGGAATTGTGCAGCATCGACTGCTTTAGAAACCTGGCTCGTGAGAGAGGTCTGACATATAACTATAGTAAAAAATAATAGCATTAAATACCACTAATAATGTAGTGAGGTAATAAATAATAATAAAACATTGGAGGGAGGCCAAGTCGTAGGGTCTTCAAAGGCTCTTTAGCGCCATATTGCTCCTGATCCTGAACTGTACATGAGCTGCAAGGCTAAGTGAAGAGGTGTCAAGGAAATGAGGCTCCTGCTCAACCCTCAGTGTAGAGCTGCAGAAATCAGGCGTGGGGCGAGGAGGGAGAAAGCTCTATTGCTTCCTCAGCCCCACTCTTTCCATCCTGYCAAGGAAAACGCACTTCTGAATATCTAGAGCACCGTGGGCTCCTGTCACTGGTCACAACACTTTTGGAGATCACATTGAAGAGCTGTCAATATGATTTAGCATCATATCTGCATTTCCCAAGCACTTCCCAAGTCGGGGTGCCCCAAGCAAAAGCCAGCGACTAACTTAAAACACATTAGGTCTTTAACACAACCTCATCTGTTTTCTCCCTCCAGCCAAAGGTCTTGRGTAGAGCTGATCAGACAGAATTGGTCACTATGACAGTAAAAATTTGTATCAGATTAGGCAAGGTATAGGCCTGTGCAAGCTAATAACCCAGCTGCGTGTGGTTCTGTTCGTTAAATAAYGCACACCCTCACGTGGACTGTGGACACTGCTCAGGTGGCCTAATTGAAAGAAGAGGTCATCAGTGGCTGAATTGCAAACTTTCAGCTGGGCTTTTCAAGGTGAGCTTTGTTCTCTGAGGAAAAACTATGGCAAATGGAATGGGCAGATCCCTTGTAATAACGAGTACCCTCTCACAGCTCTCTGTGCACCAGTGCAGGGAAAGAGTWTGGGGAGATTTCAGATACTTTCTTGAAAATGTACATGGAAATAAAGCCATAAAAAAAAAAGTAAAAGATAAAAAAAAAAGTAAAATGTATTTTTAATATTTTTTCTCAGCTTTCTTAGTCCGTGAGTACTGTATTTGTGGTTTGGGGTCCTGGGAAGTTATGTGTATGCATTTTGAAGGCATGTGCCAAAATCCATCAGTTTTGTTGAACATACGGGACCCACGCACAGCAGCAGCAGCACTGATGTGACTCCTTCCTTGCCCTGCTGAGTGAACCGTCCCCTGTGCATGGGCAGCAAATGCAGAGGACTCGGTGACTCTCAGGGGTATCAGTAACTTTCTCAGGGGTATCAGTAACTCTCTCAAGGGTCGCACTCCTAGTATGGTCATGCAGGATTAAGATTCCCATCATTGCCTTTCAATCTTTTTTTTTTTTTTTTTTTTTGGTTTTTTTTTTTTTTTTTTTGGTGGCCTCTGACCTTCCATGTGTAGTGCAGACTCCTTCAGCAACTTCACGAGTATAGGATGCTGTTCAGATTATCTAAATTTGATTTCCTTGGAGCTTGCTTGCCCAACTGCTTTCCCTGGTAGCAAAACACATGTTCAAAATGCTGAAGGCATTTCGAGCTCCCTCAACCCAACCATTCTTTTTCTTTTCATGACACTATGTCTCTCCTTCATACCTTGGCTCACAGCTCCTCCATCATGCCAACAAAGCAGGTTGGCATTGGGTTGGACTGTTGTGGTTAGCAATTTTCAACTCTTCCAGAATAAAAGTTCTTGTTGTGTTTTGTTTCTGATGCACATTATTCCAGCAAGCCTGGTGAGAGCATGGTAACACAAGCATTGCTAATTGACGTGAGGTGATTTCTGCAGGGAGGACAGGGATAGGGTTTAAACAGAAAAACGCTTCAACTCACTGCTAGAATCAGCATCTCCATGATCTCCCAAAAGTCTGCAGTTCACACATTTAAAAATACTTATGTGAAAGCACGAGCTCCTGATGCTGGGCTTTAAGCAAAGGGCTGTTATCCCCTCTTCTTTGCAATCATCTTTGCAATCATCTTTGCATGTTATTTGCTTAGCTGATCAAAATAAAATTGCTGTTCCTAAAAAACACCAGCACAATAAAATATTTTGCCTATTATTTTCTTGCTATTAGCATATCTTGTCCAGAACAAAGGAGCCAGGGACATGATATCAGAATACTATTCAAGAAGATGAGTGACAAGCATTTAATTTCCAGTGCTGTTCACTAGCTGTTTTTTCTTGCACTCTTCCCAGGAGAGAAAAAGCCACRTGGATG
Organism: Eudromia elegans; assembly: GCA_003342815.1. Lineage (NCBI taxonomy): Eukaryota > Metazoa > Chordata > Aves > Tinamiformes > Tinamidae > Eudromia > Eudromia elegans. The sequence goes on from PTEX01000030.1 coordinate 4,742,273, forward strand.
GCACACCCCAAGGGGAGCAGCTTGTTGTAAGTTATGATTAAGCCTGAACACCAGATGGAGGATCTAAGCTGTGTGCCCAAGCCCTAGTATTTTACCTAAGAGAGCAAACGATGTTCCCCAGGGCATGTGTGGTGCCTTGCCATTTTTGGAGAAATTAAGGGKTTTTTTTGTCATTCTTTGCTAGTTATAGTCATTTTTTTTTCCAGTTATAATCTACTTGGACTACTASTAGCAGCACAGCACACTAAAGTAAGAAAACAGTCTCTGTCTCTACAAATGCAAAATCCATTTCTCCATGCTAAAATCAATATCAGACCATGGAGGGAGCAATAGGACAGAAAAYGCCAAACAGAATAGCCCTCAGGGTTAATATGGATGCTGACATGTCACACCTCTTACTGGATAATCCACTTGGTAGAGATAGTTCAATGGTTATGATGTTAGGCAATGTTTCAAGAGATTTAGGTGTAATTCCCATTTTTCCATATTTCTAAGCCTCAGTCTATGAAAGTGGGTACTGTAGGTCTTGTATGATCTTAATGTGGTGAAGGTTACGCACAGGGATGAAGGCCCTATAWATCCCACAGTTACAGGTTCAGCCACACTACCATCCACAGCCTGCAAGATCTCCACAGCTGGTATAAAACAGTTAAATTATCTGTAATGCAGCTACCATAACCATAATTCTTCAAGGCATGGTTTTAAGAGAGGTGAGTAACAGAAACAGTCAGAAAACATTTGACTCTTTTCAAGGGAAATTTTCAAAACAAATTTGCCTTTGTTTTCTGAATTCATTATTTTTAGCAGTTAGGAAAACTTTTCTTTCTTCTGTAATAGTTTTGTGCTCTCCTTTCCCCTTTCTCATTTTGTCATTAGGAAAAGCGAAGGAGGGGAGGAAAGAGATGAGAACAGAGAGTGTTTCTGCATCTCAAAAATATACCAAAACGATTGTTCAGAGCTGCTTACCCAGACGTAAGGAGGGAAGTAGCAAAGATGTGTTCGTGGCAATAGGTGGAAGAGAGTAGGTCTGAAGTGAGCACCGCGGGCTGTTGGTTTTGGGGCAGGTGGCAGGCGGGGGAGGCTCGAGGGCTGGCTGCGTGGTGTGGGACATAGCCAGGATGGCAGGGAGGGAGGCTCATAGATCTACAGACGCTAGAATTAATTGGCGGCTGTTTACAGCCTGGATTTATCGCGCAGCTTTTAATTAACTGCTTCCGGATTTAATCTCGCAAGTGTTCTATCTTGGTCCTTGTTTAATCCGGCATTCTAATGGCAGGCTTATTTATGCAGATCAATACTGTTTACAAACATGAAAGCCGCCTGTCGGTTTTTGAACTTTAGACGTGATGCCATTGGTTATCAATAGCTGAAGCAGCCGCAGCAGGTGGCATGTCAATATGCAACCCGTCAATATTCATGGAGCGGCCAAGATTAAAACTTTTTTTAGAGGCAGAGGGAGGGAGCTGCCTAAACTCCTCATCACATTCATATACCAAGGATTTACTATCCATCCCGCCCCCGCTTTCTTTTATTTTTTAGCAGCCATCTGAGTGGCGCACTAATGAGAATAAACAGGTTATTCAAAAACATGCAAGGGGGGGTGGTGGGGAACTAACCAAATCTCCCAGTTTGCTTTGGATACTCTTGCTCTCCCTGAGTCCACTCACCTGCTGAAGGTGCTTTCCTATATTAAAATACCTAAAGCAATAACAAGGAAGAGCTCATTTGTTCTCTGTATCTAGTTTACTGTAGATTTAAATTGTAATTGCAAAAAGCACTGGATTATTTTCCATCAAGGCTATTCTATTGACTTCAGTATTAAAGAAGAGAGAAACACTAAAGAACCATTCAGAAAATGCTTTGTTATAAGGTGATGCCTTAGGAACCAACGAGGAAGCTTGGCCAGCTCTYGATTTGACTCTTCTAGAACCTCGCTCTTTTCCATTTGCACTTTGTACTGCTACTGGCATAACTGTAAAGGGGTGTTTTCCACCTGAATTGTCCAGGTAGGGCTGGCACAGGGCCCCTGTCCTGCAGGGACTGACAYAGGGTTATGTCTTCACACGAGGTGTGGCCTCTGCTCAAGTCAGTGACCCAGATTTTAACACGCCAGGTTAATCATATGCAACACTCTGGAAGAACAGAGCCAAGGGCGTTAGACCACCATGAGAAAGAGTAGCTTTCCTCTAGGAAAATTATAGATATAAACACGGAACATGGAACCTCAGCCTGATTTTATGTAATACAATCTTAACCTAGACAGGTAAAGGAGATCAGAATTGCCCATGCCTGCTCTTCGTTTGTAGAGCACTCCTACCATGAGTTGCATCCAGGGACCAAGGCCCTGCTGTGCTGGGAATGGTACAAGCATAGCTAATTGTGTGCTTGCTATAAACAYGGCTCTTACACAGTTGTTACAACTTCCATAAATACATTTCTAATAATCAGCAGACAATAGTATGGGCAAGCCAGAAGCATAACACAAAGAGTAAGAATAAATTACATTTAATTACAAGGMGACTCTAATTAAGCCTGATTTTCTTAGACCAGTGTTAGATTGGGAGTAACTTCATACACATTAATAGAGTTGTAACACATGTGACCCATGGTATAATGACAATGACTACTCAGGGGTGGATTGTCAGATTGATGCACGGCATGACACTAACTCAGCTCCTTAATTTCAAAGGCTCAGAGTAGACCRTATCTATGCAGAAAGTAAGGGCTCCGATGCTGTATTTACTTTTGTGCCTTCCCTTTGTGTTTTTGGCCATTTGCAGCACTTGCTGACATTTTCCAGTCTGTTTGTTCTAGCGCTCATCGTTGATTATTTAGGCAAGAATAGGTCTCTTGGGACAACTGCTCTGCTTGCATTTGGGTCCCATAGCCTCGTCATATCGAACACCCTTCACAGACTCCCAGTGGGCTATTTTGTTCTCCAGCTTCTGAAAGAATTTCATCATGATTTAATTTTGATTCCTCCTAAGTGATTCACAACCGGTGGAAAATAGATTGCTCCTCAGCTGGCTCCTTGGGAAATGTGGGGACACCACGGAAATGATGACGGAATATCAGACTTTCTAAAACCAAGTTGCACTCATATTTCGAAGCCCCCCACCCTCGTAGACAAACGGGTTAGTTATAAAGCTCTGATCCACTCTGTAGCAACTTGTGGCACACCGCAGCCCTTGTAATGCTGCAAAATTGGAGCAACTAATCAATTCTGCTCTATTCTCTTAGCCACAAACCCTATCCTGCAAAGTGCGATGCTGTTTTTAATAGCGACATCTCATGCACTTTGCAGAGTCTACTTGAAAGCAAGTATAGGCCTTTTAATAGGTTATTTTAATGCATTAAACTACGAAAAGGAGGAAGAGAGGGAGAAAAAAAAAATCCCTGGCACATACATCTCTGCAAAAGTTTCAGAGTCTGGAAGAATCTGATCCAGAAACAAAAGCCCTTTGAATCTCTCCCCTTCCCTGCTCCCCGCAACCCTGGCCCCCCTCCCCTTCCTTCCTTCACTTCTCCCTCCCCCCGCTGAGTAGTAACAGTGCCAACTTATCAGATACTTTTAGCTGCCAGCTTCCCAGATACTTTCCTTTGAATGTGACCTGGCAGCAGCTTGCAGGAACTTTTGAACTGCTATATATGTCATATGCTAAGAAGAAGAAGAAGAAACCGAAGTATAATGACTACTGGAATACGCGATTCAAGACAAAGTCAAAATGCTTTCAGTGGGGAACGCGAGGCAATTTATTTTAACTCGTAAGGCAACTTTGCTATCCAACAGGAAAGGGGGGTGGGGAAGCCAGCAGGATAATCACTGTATTTTATCTTCATCTGAGGGTTGTAAAGCTGTTGCAAACATCCACAAATTGCCCCATCTGGCAGCCTTGAGGTGCTTATAATACAGAATTTGGTGCAAGGAGRCAGCCTGTGGGGAGACTGCCTGCTACCCAGCCAAGTGGGAAAAGGGGAGACTGAGGAACATCGCCATGGCTGGGAGACTTGCCCTCAGGAATGCAACAAACCTACAGTAGGAAAAACATTCAAGATCAACCGTCTAGGCTACCAATTTGGGGATCACCAGGATCTCTCTTTTACATGAAGGAAGAAAAGAAAAAAACAGCAGTTCAAAACATACATGAAAACAGGCAAGCAGTTAAGCATCATGTTTCCGTACAGGTTCAGGATGCAGCTATTGTAGTTAGAGACGGTAATTAGAGGTTAATTGGAGTTGCTGCTTCTTCCTCCTCCTCTTTTCCTCTTCTTTTCTTCAGTATGTATGGATTTTGACATGTAGCTTTAAAAAAGGCCCAAGCCAGTTTTGGAACAAAGCACCTGATAATATCAAAAAGCCTCATTTCTCCATTTTTCTGAAGAAACAGTCTTGATTTTTGAAACAAAATGTATTGGTGAATGGAGAAGCTTAYGATGCTGAGATGTGATGCCAAATGTTATGGTTTAGGAAAGAGATGTTTCACAGGATTGGGCATTTGTTTTTCAACTTTTATCTGGAAGGAAATATTAAATGCCCTCCACCTCCTTCTTCTTTTTATGTTTCAGAATAGAGCGGATGAAGTTTTTCTAATCTCTGGGGTATTCTGCAGAGTGGAAGAGCTGGTTCCCAAGTAACTCCAGTTCTAATATGTTTAATTTCTGCAATCCCGAGATCTTTCTGCATGTGGCTGCTAGTTCAGGCTGCTATTAAAGGAAGAAGAAGGGATGCTGAGAGGCGACGAAGATGCCACAAGATGTTCCCTCCAGCTCTTGAGCTCCTGGTGCCTCAATGTACCCCTCTCCAAAACAGGTAGATTAGGACTTATTCATTATAAAGTTTATTAGTGTCCTTGGCACATTTCAGCAGATGCAGATTAAGACCACCTTGGCCCCAAGGAGTTTGCTGGTACACTGCCACCCTCACCACCGGGGCTTGGCAAGAGACTTAATACATTAATTTCACAAAGCGCTTTGAGATCAGGGGATGAAAGCTGTTATAGAAGTGCAAAATATAATGATTAATTGCCTTTTCTTGGTGGGAAGTTGCTATCATCTCTTCACTTTCTATGACTGGCAAACCGGAGGGAGTATTTAACTTTTTAAAAAAACAACATCTTTACAAAGTAACAAATTAAGATGCAAATCTGGAGGGGTTTTTTCCCTCTTCTTTTTTTTTTTTTCCTTTTT
>PTEX01000030.1:4747472-4762426 GCA_003342815.1 Eudromia elegans
TGCTCCCGTCAGAAAAAGACAGATTTGGAATTTCTCTAACCCTCCTTTAAAAAACACATCAAGAAGGCAGTAGCATGTGGCAGGTCAGAAATTAAGCGAAGGTAACTGTACAGATTGTAAAGAACACAAAGGAGGTTTTGTGTGTGTACGTGTGAGAGGGAGAGCGTGCGGGGGGGGGTGGGTTTTTTCCCCATCTCTCTCTTTTGTTTTAACTTCCTTGCATCGGATTTTACTTTTTTTTTTTTTTTTTAAAGCCCATATTCCACTGCAGCTCATAATTAGCAGCCAGGCCTCTGGGACCTAATTAACCAATTCAATTAACAAAAAAAGCATACAAGTCACCCTGACATTTGTCAGCCATTAGGAGGGATGTCAGGCTGGCAGGTTCTACCGACACATTAATGATGATTAGCTCATTTGCAGCTCACTTTTACCCCAGGTGTCCACCTGGAGAGACTGGCACGGAGCACTTTGCAGACAGAACGAGGGGCTGGGGGCCGGRGAGGGCTTTGCCGCAACTGCCATGACCCTCAAAGGGAGTTTTGACCTTTTATTGAGCGTATAATCAATAAGTTTTTTGCCTCAGTCAAGAGTAGCGGCTGTCCCCTCATCTGGCTCCTGTGCGCACTAACCTTCAGAGAAGTGCTCGCCCAAAGAGCCAGGGGACCGGCGCTTGCCCCAGGGGCTGAAAACCCTCGTTTTCAACTCCTTCAGTGGGAGAGGCCGTTAGAAACATTTTCCTTGTCGATAGCGCTGCTTGCTTGCTTGCCACAGCAGGGCTCCTTCGCTTGGCTCGGGCTGTTTCTTAGTTCAAGCCAAGCTCTTTGTTCTCCGAATTGATTAACTACTGTACTCTATATAATATAGGCAGATATTTATATAGACGTTGCTTCCGTTCCTGCCTCTGATCTCCCTTAATTTAACTCCATTTCCCCAGCAGCTCTGATTTAATAATAAGTGGCTGATTGTTATGGAAATGAACTAAAGAAACGCCGCCAAGGAAGGCATCCAGGAGGAAGAGGTGTTGGACACTTGGCTTTTTTTCCTTTCCTCACACTTGCCTGGTTGATTCCAGGTCACCTGAGCACATTCCTGGCTTTTTGTCATGCCAAGGAGAGCCACATGCGGCTCTCACGGCAGCTCATGAGAGTCGCTGAGCCGCAGTGGAGTGAACATGTTGCTGAGTCTCGCTCCCAGGGTGACATTTGATGGAGCTCCCGGTAGGTGTTATGTGACAGTGGACGATAATAAATGGTTATACATCTTCAGAGGGGGCCTGGCACCTCACTTTCCTGGTGCCAGGGATGAGTCACCACATGCCCCAYGGCCACCCCTCTCATTCAGCTACCTCCGACCACCCTTTTCCATGACATTGGAGCACATCGGTTTCCTCCTCATTGCCTGTTGCCCATTATTCTGGTCCGCAGTATCCACTGGCCGGCCCCAGCTGAGAGCAGACCCCAAACCGCTATCAAGCAGCAGATTTCTTCCTTGATTTTGGCGTTCAGCAAGTTTCCAGCCCGCAAGGCGAACTCCCACATCCAGAGGCAGTCACCACAACGCAGGAAGCACAGGTGCACTGGGAACCGTCTCTGGGAACAGGGGACAAAACACAGCAAACAGTTCAAAGGGAACTGGGTGCTCGCCTTAGTTTTAATTGACTCTTAACAGCATGCTTGCACTCACTAATTACCAAGGGGCTGATTCAGCTCCCTCTGAAAAACAGAAGCTATATCAATAGCCAGAGCCAAACACTCCTTCCTGGAAATCTACAGAGCACAATGGTAAATACAGAGAGCTGGGACTATTCATGTACTAACAATACAGCGGCAGCAGCCCTTTATTGTCACACACATTGTTAAACCCACAAAGAGCAACTGGTAGGTTAAATCTATTTTAGCTGGGAAAGCTTGACAAAAATCCTTGCCACCAAGCATTTGATACTGATCACAGTGTCACATCAGGGAACAGCAAGCTCAAAAGAAGAAGTCATTTTTATTTCTGAACTTTAGAGGCAACGGCCTCTCCTCTACACTGGCTCCCCAGGTCTTAGTCCTCTTAGTAGGAGGTGGGCTTTTTTTTTTTTCCTTTTTTTTTTTTTTCTTCCTCTCTTTTTCCTGTTTTGAGCTCGAGTGCTTTCCTTTGATTTTCTTTTTCTTTTAAGAAGCTTTTTTTTTTTTTTCTTCCCCTTGCCACTCAATGAGAGCAGATTCGGGATGBGGGGTGGGGAGAGGGGGGGAAAAAAAAAAGAAATGAAGGCAACATACAATGCTGCATTGAGGCCACACAGGTGTAGGGGAACGGGAATGCAAGCTCCTTTTCGAGGGAAATCAAACCCAAACGCTGGGCTCGCAGCAAAGGGTGTGGCTAGCCAGGCTGCAGAATGGCTCSCGGTGAACAATTAGGACATGAGACAGATGTTCTCTTATACAGAAGCATCCAACTTGGAGCATCGCTCTGAATAAATGCCTTGGACTCACCATGAAAGGCTCAACTCAGCTGGATTTGTTTGAATTACAAGCATGGCTTTAACTATTTATTTTTCTTGGAGTTTTCTATGCAATGGGGCTAGTTCTTTCCCAGTAGTTCACCTCAATCTCAAATCATGCTAATTTTCCTGACCTCCCAGGCAGACTCTGCAAAGATCTCTGTTTATAAAAAATATCTTGTGTGTCTGAGGATGCCATAAGCAACATGCTATGAAAAGGGTGGGTGACATTTCTTAGCACTGTTCCCATTGGAAGGGTTATTTAATATGTCAGGAACATACTATGAGAAGAAGATTTATTAGCGTGGTTGAATTTCTGGAAGGAGTTGCCTCACCTTAGACTTCTTGTTTAGTTGATCACACTAAGTGACTCCATAAAGGGCAATTCAAAGCATTCAAAATAGTAGCCCTGATTGATCTTATAATGCATGTATTGTTTTTATAATGATATCAAAGATAGCTTTGTAAATTTAGTTGTCTTTCATATTAATTAGCTCATCTTTAATATTATATTTACTTATTAAATTCCCATTAATAAGAATCACAAGTCATTGGGAGGGTAAGACCCAGGAATCTCAGCGCAAGTTCCCTCCATTTGTTATAGCCCCGTGCTCCAGACACTTTGATTAGCAGCAGATAGGAACTTACCTATCATGCATTTGTTGGAGAGAACATATTACACTTGGTCCCTGCAAACCCTATCCAGTGTGTATRGCTGAAGAGGGGATTGGATTGATATCCTCAGATAGATATATAGAATGTCCTTAGAAAAKCCCCAATAGCCTTGGAACTGAAGTAGTAACCAGAGGACACTGTTGCTGACCTGTTTGGCAGGGAAACACGGGAYAAATGATTTTACAAACTAGAAGAAACTTCTCATCCTAGGATCTCCAAAAGATAAAAAAAAAAAAAGCATAATCTGTCTCATACCTTGGGCTGCACTAACCTTAATGCTTTAGCTTGGAGACTTGCCCAAGCACCACTCTGCTAGATAATAACAAATTCCTTGTCTCAACTGCCTCTTGTACTGCCTGCATGTTGTTTGCTCCCTGCTAGGAGCATRGTGGCTCCTAGAACAGGGTTCCTCGGGTCCTCTCACAAGGAGACTGGGACAAGAGCCCAGCCCAGCTCAGAATCTCTTGGATTTCCTCAAAACGGGCATCTGGCAGCATCCATCAAATTAAACATGCAAAGACACAGATATGGGCTGCTTGGCCATATCCTGTCGTCCTGGTTCATTCTACTGCATTTCTGCCCCAAGGATACTTCCATGCAGGCACTATGTTCCAGAAAAGCATCTTCAGCTCACACACTAGAGGTGGACAGCAGAATTAGTCCAGCTATAGACGGCAGAGACTCAAGYATATCCCATAATTTCTGCCGTGTTGCCACTCTGCTGCACACAGTTAACTTTATGGCTCAATTTTGTGGATGTACTTTATGCCATTGAAAGTCAGCCAGACCGTGTGAAGAAGTTGTTTGCTCAACCATAGCAGGAGTATCTGAAAACACTGACATGTTGTGACAGTCTGGAGTGAGATGGCAACAGAAAAGAGCTAGGGAGCCTCTGGGGTCTCCATGCTTCCTTAAGCAACAAGAGTTTTAAAGAGCATTTTACATATTACTGCTGTTCTTTACATGCTTTCAACATCACAACCAATTTGTGGACACTGCTGGAGCCACTATCAGCAGGCCTGYGTGGTCCTTTAAGCCCTATGCTTCTGCCTAGCTTTCTGCTTATCCACATGGTTACTCTTCARATGAACATGTTATGATATAGCGCAGGGTCCAAGCAGAGGAATCCCGCTGGAAAAAGCCCTTGGCTCCCTCCTGAACAAGGTGGGAATGAGCCACGCAAGCCGAGAGTGTTACTTGGCTGTAGCTATGTCAATGATCCTCTTCTTATCCCAGTGTTCACCTCTGACAAGCAAAGGCAGTTGAGACAGCCTCAAAAGCTGCCTGCCACCCATGCCCCTCATCCAAGGCATCTGGCCGCCTCCCAGGCTGCTGTGGAGATCATGGAATAGTCAACCGTGGTCCCCTGGCTGCTCATGTGGGCACCCAGCCATCTTGGCATGGTGGTGTGGGCTGGGCCGAGGCCTCCTGCAGGCTGGATTCCCCCCCAAGCTGATGGAGACCCCTGGGGCTTCGGCAGCCACGTGCCCCTGGTCCAATGTTCCCAACACGGGCAGGAGCACCAGCCAGGGAGCAGCCCAGCACGAATACAAGAGCCCTGTGTGCCAGAAAACTGTTTTTATATCCTTCACCACCACTGGTGCAGGAAACATCTGGCTACCGCCATGGCGTGGGCTTACAGAGAGCAGCGAGCCTCACGGTGCTCTGCTCCTGCTCACCCCGGGGGCTGTTTGTTGCTGTGAGGATTTTGAGGTTTATATATCAGAAATAAGGGTTTTCAAGGCCTGGCTGCCCCACASCAGCCCTGGCCGAGCTGGGTCCCCTGTGCTCTGGGCACTTGGCTGGGACTTGGCCCTCAGGGTCTCCATGTCCCTGTCTAAAAGGCGAGCCCGTTTCCAATCCCTAAGAGTTTAGATTCCAGAATCAGGGAATCTGCCTTGGAAACAAATGACAAAATGTAAAGGAAATGGAGATTTTTATTTGCCTGTCAGCTAAGGTCACATACTGGAACTTTACCGACAACAACTGGGGCTGATTATTTTCTTAGAAAATTAACATCGAGGCCTTGGTGTGTTCATGTGACTCTTGCAGCCGTCCGTTTGAGGAGAAAAACCCAAGACTTGGTATAAAACCGAGAAACTTGATGTTGTTGGGACTCTATTTGAAAGCTGATTTTTTACTTATTAATGCAGTAGAAAAACAATAAAAATATKACATTAATTGTTCCCCACTTGCCAACTATGTAACTGTTATTGAAAAATAATAGGAAGCTGAATAATTTAACTTAGCTGTCCCAGCTGCTTTGTTTGCAGAGATAATTTACCAGGAGCATCAAGTAAATAGATACAGAAAACTATGCAAAAAAATGTGAGAGACTTCCTGTGAAAATTTCCCATTTAAAAAGTTACTATGCTTCTGAAAGAAATATCTGTATGCAGGYTGAGAAACCATAGAGTATTTTTCGTGTACTTTTATTAAACAGAAACCCGACTGTTTTTAAATTTCTTCCTTTGAAAGAAGCTGAGGTATTAGGAATATGCTGCTAAGCAGAGTCCAGGTAAGGCTGATGAACTGCTTTAACCAGCCTCTGTTGCCAAAATTAAAGTTCYGTGGGCAGAAGAGGTCGTCAGGGTGGCTTGCTTTTTCTTTATTGAAGTTGTGTTTGGGCTTCACAGATTTTTAAAGCCAGAAGGACTATTATGATTCTCCTGCCTGACCTCCTGCATAACACTGACTGCAGAACCTCACCCAATAATTTTCGCATCAAACCCATAACTTCTGTTTGATCTAGAGCATATCTTTTATATCAAGACTGGATATCTTCTTAAAGACTTCAAAAGTGATGGGGAATCTACCAAGCTCCTAGATAAGATAGTTTGAATTTGTCTAACTTCAGCTTTCAATCAYTGGATCTCATTATGCCTTTTTCTACTAGATTAAAGACCCTTCTTCCATCAGAAATCTCTTCCCTATGTAGGTACTTGAAGACCTTGAGAGGGTGATAAGAGAGGATGATATTCCTTGAATGGGGAAAAAGAACATGTCATCCTAACAAAGATAAAAACTTGTCCCATGGATATTCTTTTTTTTCCCTCCAGTTTAAAGCTGGTGAAAGGTGAAACCAGTGAGTATGCTGGTAAGTAAAGATTACTCCCGAGAATAAGGGCTCTAACTTCATGCTCTGACTCAGACATCATTGGGCATATTATTGTGAGTTTGAAAATGTCTGTCAAATTAATTACACCACATTTTTCCGATAGCAACACTATAAAATAGGATGCAGCACCTGCCCACATGATCAGATTGTGCTTTAAATAGACATTTGCAGTTTTTAATCCACACAGGAATGATTCATTTTAGAATTTTTATCCTTCACTTTCTAAACATAAGCACAAGAATAGCTTCACCTCAGGCTACGTCTGTTTTAGAAATGTTTACTACAGTCCCAGCAAAACCAGTCCATTTTTATGTATAAATCTACATGAAGGGCTAATTTTTGCTGTAGGCTAATTGTGAAATCACACAGATATTTCCTTAAAAAAAAAAGTACTTCAGTTCCCAAACCTCTTCCCCAGGCTTCTAAGACAGTCTTCTTTTTGGAAAATATGAAAGGGAAATGGAAGCAGAAGAAAGAAGTATTTATGTGAAGGTCAGTGTCTCCTAGTTCTCTTAATGCAAGTTCTTTTTTTTTYCCCCTCTTTGGACTACTTGCAAGAACTTCAATAACTATTTGGCCAAAGAGTCTAGAGAAACACTAAACTATGCTGCTAATTKTTTATCCAAGGTGGATAGAGCCGTAATACAGATTTAGCTGGAATACCCTCACACTTCTTTCTGAAGAGACAAAGTAGATTATTAATGATGAGTGGTAAGCCATGTGCTTCTGGGATTCCCATCATAGACTCTTTCTTGCATCCCTTTGASAGGACACACCACTCACTTCCACAAGCACTGGCTGTCTTAAAAGGCCTGGAATTRTTACTCAGTTGCATGCTGATTTTACAGACTTTTCTTGTTTTGCTCTTCCCATCCTCAGCAGTGTGAGCTGCTGTCCTTTCTCTTTTGATTTTCATTGCTGGATTGCAACTGTATATTTGGCTCAGTACTGAATGGCACACATGGAGTCTTCTCTGCTTTCTCTTTGAACAAAACAGACAYCAAAATACTCAAGATTTATTCATCTGAAAAAATGTTTGCATTTCTAAATGTAAATGYGTATCTGCTCCAAGTCAAGATGGCAGTCACCAATACCCAAAGAAACATATACGTATATTTTCTATTAAAAACAACAGCAGTTAAACACATATAGATGAGTGGTAAATGGGAAGGTGTTTAATTAGATTCTTACAATAGGATCTTTTTAAATATATTTTTTTAATACACTGGTTAATTTAAACTCTCCAGGTATGTTATAGATTCAGCAGAAGTTATGCATATGATGTACARTCTCACTAGGACAGTTTTTCACTAGCTCCTTCACCTGTATGGTCAGCTCTAACCTCAGTGTGTGACTCCCCTAGAAACGCTTCCCGTGACTGCCTGGCTGGGCAAGGCTGGGCAGTGTCTCCCTTTTCCCAGCAGAGAGCTGGGAGAAGCAGAGAAATGAACTGCCAAGGCTTTGGCCAACTAGGTAGTGGGGGCAGAGCCAAAAGCTCATGAGCTCAACTCTGGGGCTCTTCCAGCAGTATCTTTCCAAAGGCTTAGGAATGAGTGTCATACAACATATTAGTAATAGATCTAAGACTGAGCTGCTTTATTTATTTATTTATTTATTTATATTTTGACTTTTATTGGATGCTTAAAACTTGACAGTATAATGCAGGGATGAGCATGAGCCAAGGTCTCTGTGGGACAAAATACCCAAGACTAGAGATGGATGCTACATACTGGCAACTAGAGTCCTGTCCAGAATAAGTCCTTTCTTATAGTTGAAAAATATTTTCCTAAGATCTGATTTCAATGTTTTTCATTGTGTACATATCAGGGAGAAGGATGGAAATAGCTTACTGGAATTTTTGGCCCAACTYGGTGATATTTCATAGACTCAAATTCTGAATGCTTCAGCAGAATTGGCTCTATCAGCTGTATGAGGTTCTTCTGCCTCTCCTGTGGATTTAACCACAGGTTATTTGGGCACTGGAGATTTGGCATTCAGCCAGTATCATCCATGGGAATGAAAGGATCTGAAGAAGCTGGGATGGCTACGTGAATACAGACTGGGCTGTTTTACTGAAACAGTTTACTTTTTTGAGCCAGTATTTGCCAGCACAAACTAAACTTTGCAGTGCTGAGTTGGGGTTATTCCTCAGGACCCTGATTTTAGCCACAGCCTAAATAAGCACCAGCTCAGCTCTAGGTTGCCAGCATGGGGCAGAAGATGAGATTGTTTAACCCATCTGGCATATTATATGACCTTGTAACATCTGTATTGCCTGACCACATCTTGCTATAAGCCAATCTGTCACAAATATGTTCAAACAGTCCTTTAGCCTGATTAAAAGTCTTTTGTCACATCCAGGAGCTCTTAAACAGAGATTATTAAACCAGCACTGGACAAATACACTTTTAAGCAGACCCGAGACCTTTTATCAGCTAACCACCCTCCAGAGGGTGTTTTGTTGAACAGGTTTGTATGAATGTGAATTTTCTTCTCCTCTTTTTATAAATAGAAGTTTTGCCATACACCTTCATTCCTGGAGTATATAGGTAGAGGTGTGTGATATAGATATGTAAAATTTTCTCAGGTAGGCCATATTCTAATCTTTCCTCCAGTGAAGGCAATTTCTTTACAGGAAGAAAAACATTGATTTCTATTGGCAAATAAAAGCAATCAATGTAGTTTGTTTCATTCTATGCTCTGTGCTCCCCCAGTCCTTGCATTATTAATATTCACAGACCAAGTTTTTAGTTCTTATTTCACTTCATGTGACACTCAGCCAAAAATCAACATGCTGTTCTGTGCAGGATCATTAACCCACCCAGATCTTTATGATAATTTGTATGTCACCAAACATTGTACCTACAGGATGACTTTTAATAGCTTCAAGAGCTACTAAAAATCTGCTGATAACTTCTATTGTTAGAAATAGTGAACGTGGTCATTAGGATGGGCCAATATACTACAACAGTGTCCAGTTTTCAGAATATCCTATAATTCTTTGTTTTATTCAGACTTACATTTAAGACTATCATCTACATTTCCAACCCCTCATCTGGTCTTTTCCATGTTAAAGTACTAAGTTATTTCTTCACTGGGACTGCCTTCTGGTGTCGTGTAAAATGCATCCTCCAAAACAATAAAATCTCACAGACAGACCACCAAGTGAGGCCCGAAGATTGAAAATTAAGTGGAAAATCCAATGCACTGGAAACTGGTAGTTTTTTTCTTCCTCTACTTTGGTAGAATTTCTATGTGTCAATAATATGGAAAACTTAAACATGTCAGGCAAAATTTAAAATATTTGACAACAAAAGTGCCATTCCTCTAGGAAATTGTATTGCACCTTTCTACAATTTAAAAATAAAAAAAGAAAGTATGGCATGTCAAGACTGGTTCCTGTGCAAATGCACAGGATTGAGCCCAGTCAACAAGAAAAAGGGATGAGGAGGATGGATTATATTCCATGTAGCTCCACTAGGTCTTGATCTGCCATGAACCTGAGATTTCTAGTTGCAGTCAGGCAAAAGCTTTTGACAAAGAACAAGCTCAGGGGCAATGCAGACTTCAAGGTACCCCAGTGCAGGGGAGGTCTGAGCCCCTGGGCAGCAGTTTGACTTGCTGTGAAACAAGTCAGTGTGCACATGGTATGAACAGACCAGGATACAATGTTGGGACATGGAAGGTGGAGGGAAGACTGAATATTGAGGTCTTGCTCCTACCCAGGAAAGGAAGAAGCTTTCCCTGGATTGGGTGATAGGCTCTGGTGCATAACCTAGAGTAACTTTTCCTCTTTCTTCTGTTGGACTTAGTTGCTCTGTTCTTTTTACTTAAGCAAGAAAGCCTCATTTGGAGTCATGACCACTCCATGGCCATGGTGTTCTTTGCTTTGAGCTGGTGGAAGAGAAGCTGAGTCTATCTGATGCGGTGGTAGCAAAGAAGGGGATTATAAATTAATGAATTGCTGAGGGTAGTAAGATGGTCTCCTGGCTGCTTGCCTGGAGAAGACCAAAGTGACTGCAGCCTAAGGCTTTTGAGGAAGGAAAGGTCACCCGTTCACTGCCAGAAACTAAGATTTGGAAGGTTATACCATGCTGAACTGCTAAATCTTATCTGAGACTTATCTTAGACTTCTGGGATCCCTTACAGCTTTGTGAAGGACGGCTGCTGTTCTATAAAACATGTATCTTGTTGTTTTGCGCTGCTATAGATCCTCTCACTTGCAGGAGCTGTAGTTTCCTTTTGAGACCTAGAAGCACTAGTTGCCTCATATGATCTAGGTCTCTGAAATATCTTGTCTGGTCTTGTTCTCCTGCTCTTCACTGAGATGCTTCTGAGCAGTGCATTGGGTCCAAAGACCAACTTGCGCCTGGGTTACTCTTCAGGTATATGTCTCTCACAAAACTGACCTGGTAATTAGTAATACAGCACTGATCTAGAGCACCTCCTTCTCCACCTGGTGAACTGAGACACGTCTGCTAATCTCTGTTCATCTGTGCCAAGTAAATCCATCAGCGCTTGGTCAGCCTTATTGCCCGCTGCAACCCCAGGAGGTATTGGTGTAAGTTCAGAGCCATAAAATCAGCTTTGATGGGATCACCACCTTTAAGCCATCAGCCTGGCAACCCATTACTATTCCTCTGGACTGCTGGCTTCCCTCTGCTTGCACAGAGCAGCCGTGTGCTGCTGAAAGCACAGTAGGCAACATTGTCCTTCTGACAGGCCCACACGCATCTGCCCCAACAGGAATCAAGAGGCTGATTATGTCTGCGTCCACAGGGTCCCTCCTGCACCCTGTCTGCATGCTGGCTTCAGCCGTGCGTTTTTTCCCAGATGTTGCAGGCTGTTGCCAGGGGCCTTGACCCACAGTCCCCACTTCAGCTCGGTACAGAGATCTGCTCTGTCAGAGCCCTTCTGGTACCTGCTACGGTGTGGGTGGARAACCACAATGTGATGGTTTAATTTATTCCTGCTCCTAGTGTCTGGTGTGTGGCTGGGAAGGTGGCACCCAGGTCACTGTCACAGCCTCTCTGTTCTSCTGGAAACCTCCTTGGAAGAGCTGGACCTTTCACCATGTGCTGGCTTTGTCCTCAGAGAGGTCTCCCCCTCAGARGCGCTCTCTGCATGGCAGCTCCTCTATACCAGAGATCTCCCCGGGGTGCAAAACTGCTACTCAGCTTGATTTATCTGTGCATGAAATGTAGCTTAAAAGAGTAGTGATGCGCTTCACAGTGAAGCTGTGAGATCTCCCTAACGAATGCACACGAAGTACCCAGGGTAGATAAATGCAAAATAACAAATAAATAAAACCATGCAGTCTCAGAGCGCTGCAAAAGAAAGAGGAGCATGTGATGAAAACAGGTTTTAATAGATCCTGACCAAACCTCCCCATGTTGCAGGCCTCAGAGCAGAATCCAGTCTGCCTCATGTTGTGTCTGAAGAGACTTTGAGAACCAATTAAAACTGTAAGCAAACTGTCCTGAAAAGTTCTGGTTTTAAGCAGGATATTTTTTTTTTAGGATATGTAATCCTAGACACATCTAAAATGTACAGCGCCTGTGCTTCAGTGTGGTTTGGTGATCTAGTACTGCTATCCTGAGTGGAAACATAAAATATTCACAAAGACAAATGTGAGCTGAAGCTGCTACAGGCTCCCTCTACCAGCTGTGTGGGCAAAAAATAAATAAATAAAGGAAAGCTCTCCCAGCTAAAGTAAATGTGGCAAGCAGGCTGCAGTGCCTCTGTTCGAGCCAGTGCATATGTGAGTTAGCCTGGGTGTGTTAAGAGACAAATTAGCAGGGTTTGGAGAACAGTATTCTCCCTGCGAGTCAGGTGAATTTTATTCCTCGCTTTCAGTTGTTCCATTCCAGCGATTTTTATGCRGCTCTCCAGAGACTCACAAGCTTAGAGAGATCTTTACAAAAATGTTGTGTTTGCTCACCCRGTTGCATTCCTCTCCCCAACAAACTTCTGCTGCTCTAGTCTCTGTCTTGTAAACGGGGGGAGGAAGGGGATGCGCTATTTGTTTCAGTGACCATATGTAGCCAAGTTGTTCTTCCAACACACCCTGAGCTAGCTGTAAAATTAGCCCCTTCTCTTTAATAAAAGGAGATGGGTTGCAAAGACTGAAATCAGCTGAAAGGAGATACTGAAAGAACGTGTCCCTGAGTAAGGCTGGCCTTAAGGGGGGCCTGTGATGTCCATCTAGGTCTTTGTCTGGTCCCCAGCAGGACCCATCAGGAAGTCCTTGCGGAATGAGGAGGGTTTGATACAGACCACAGCAAGGAAAAGTGTTTTGTTTTGTTTTCTTCTTTCTTTTGCCTCCTTTACTTGACTCTATTACCGATGGGAACTGAGGTTCAAACCAGAGTCTGAAGGACTCCGCTTAGATGACCTGCTCTTTGCTGGGTGCATCTCCGGCCAAAGCGATTGCTTTGACTGGTCTCAACTCTCAACATAATCACCCTTGTGGGGCAAGTTTGATTCCCACTGGTGTCTCCTGGCTTCACCCGTCATCGGTGGCGTGGTGTGAATCAATGCCACGTGTAATGCTGGGGACACCTGCTGGCCTGGCCTGCRGGGGCCCTGCAACCCCTCCATGGCAAGGGGTCCAGGGGCACTAGTGACCCGGGGAGAATGCGAGTGACCGACCTGGAGGCAAAAGGCTCAGTATCCTGTTACTAATCCCCTCATCCAGCCAGATCCCTGTCTTTCTCCCCCTCACCCTCCCCCCYTTTTTTTTCCCTTAAAGGGCATTTGCTGCCCCAGCTGCCAGAATATCTCAATTGCATCATGTCAACAGATCCATCGCAGGCTGATATTTTATACTAGAAAAGTTTGGGTTTAACTCTTCCATTAAACAATTAAACCCATGCGCACCAAACTCAAAACAGGCTCTATTCTAACAGAACAAWAAATATTGATGACTCGAGGCAAGTCTGGCTTTTATGACGTTTGATGACAACTGGTATCACTTACAGAAATTACATCATAAAGAAGCAGCAATGAAGTTGCATGTCATCAGACAACATTAAATGTCACAAGAAATATATTTATCCTTTGTGTTCAGGTCCAACGTCAGTTCTAACATCTAAATGAAATCTAGGGCCATTATGATATTTTTCCAGCAGTTACAAAAGTCCTGGGGCACTTTTTGTTTGCTAACTTGCTCCTTGCCAAGGGCGGTGTGTTGTTTATGTTCCTATTCTTTCAAGCTATTTTGTGCCTAGCAGAGCATCCTCTGCCATGAAACGTCCCCTTCCTATTTACTCCACCCTCCTTAATTTTGCTTGCTCTTATCCTCTGGAGGAATCATGGTCTCCCAGCCTCTTGGAAACAGCAAGGTAATCAATGGCTCTACTGGGCCCGGGGATGGGATTCATGAGGTCAAGTGTTAGCAATAAACATGTTTATTGAAGACATTTTGAAGCGGCTGAGTAAGAGATGAAAACACTTTGTCTCCTTTTCCCCCTCTTCCCCAGGTCAAATAAAATTAGGAGTGTCTGGACCACTGCACCACAGTTCTGTGGTTCAAACAAAATAAMCCCTCCCTCTGGATATGAACCTTGAGAGGCTATATATAGAAAAGGATGTCAAAAAAGTGATATTATTAAGCATTCGTTGAGTTTTTAGTTATTATGGGTGCTTTGATATCTATTCCTATATACATTTAAAAAACAAACATGAATACAGAAGTATTAAAATACATGGCTCAGTCAGGAGGCCCTTCTGCTGTCCAAATTTTAAAAATGTATTTCTAGCTATGCACTAAGTAATAGACAGGTGAGAAATTGGGCCCAGAGTGTATTACAAAATCTGCCAGGTTTYACTTTTGATAATTGACACTGTAAAAGAGCTGCTAACCTGAAGAGGAAGAGGTGGAAGAAAATGGAAATGGTGCTCAGCAAGCGTCGGGGAGGGCAATGATGTCCTTTCTCTTTGGATGGGCACCTAAAAACTTTCACTACATCTTAGAGCAAACCAAATCTCTGCAGTGTTTGAAAAGGAGTGAGCTGTTGCAGTAGGAGACCCTCTCTGTTGCAGTTTTCATTGTTTTCAACATCCAGTGATGTCTGAAATGCTGGAACGACCTTGCTTAAGTTTTTTAGCTCAACTCTATTAGATGGACATGTTCTTCATTCTCCTACTACCTATATGCAAAAGATGTAGTTGTGAACTGTGTGTGACCAGGGTAAAYTGCACCCTGAACTTATGTGACTCTCCAGGCATAACCCAGACAGAGTGAAGTATTTGGAATATTGGTAAATTCTAATATATTTTCAATGTAACTCAAACCTACTTAAAGTTTCAGTGTTTTTCTTGCAAGGGTCTGCTAGAAATAGTTTAGAGGCTGGAAGCTGTTTTACACTCCAGGGGACCCAAACCCAAACCAGAAATGTGGGGGGGGGAAAAAAAGTAATTCTGGAACAGTTCTTGATGTACAATTTCAGTCAAGAATTTGTCAAATTTTTTGCTCATCCTTGAACCAAATGGGAAAAGCAATCTCTTTTTTCTTTTCCTTTTCTTTCCTGTTCTTTTCTTTTTTCTTTTCTTTTCTTTTCTTTTCTTTTCTTTCCTGTTCTTTTCTTTTTTCTTTTCTTTTCTTTTCTTTTCTTTTCTTTTCTTTTCTTTTCTTTTCTTTTCTTTTCTTTTCTTTTCTTTTCTTTTCTTTTC